>PVIY010041624.1:0-21498 GCA_004026745.1 Myrmecophaga tridactyla | reverse complement strand
TTTGATGAGGTTTTCCATGTCTGTTCGTACATTCTGAATTAATTGTTTCAGCTCCTGTATGTCATTTGAATTGTTGGTTTGTTCCTTTGACTGGGCCATATCTTCAATTTTCCTAGTGTGATTTGTTATTTTTTGCTGGTGTCTAGGCATTTAATTACCTTAATTAGTTTATTCTGGAGATTGCTTTCACTTCTTTTATATAGGGTTTTCTTGCTGGATGAATTTGTTGTCTATCTGTTCTTTGACATTCCGTTCAGTTTTATCTGGACCTTTAGCTTAAGTTTTGTTTAACAGAGGAGAATTTTTCAGTTCTTGTTTTCTTGTTTCTTGCCCTGCTTGTGTGGTGCCTTTCCCCCACACACACTTAGGAGGGTCTGCTTAGGTATTATATACCCCAGCCAGATTTCCCCAGACCAAACTGGCCTCCTATCAGGAGCAAAGAGTCACCTGCATCAGTTTTCCCTGAGGGTGAGACCCAGCAGATTGAAAGACTTTCCTGTGAAGTCTCTGGACTCTGTTTTTCTTATCCAGCCCAGTATGTGGCACTTGTCTGACTGCAGGTCCCACTAGCATAAGATGATGTGGTACCTTTAACTTTGGCAGACTCTCCCTGCTGGGGGCATGGTGGAGACAGAGGAGAGGCTGTAGGCTGGTTTTAATGGCTTCAAATTACCAAGCCCTGGTGTCTGAATTCCTTGATGGAGGGATTCCACCTCGGTGTGGCTT
The DNA here is from genome assembly GCA_004026745.1 of Myrmecophaga tridactyla. Lineage (NCBI taxonomy): Eukaryota > Metazoa > Chordata > Mammalia > Pilosa > Myrmecophagidae > Myrmecophaga > Myrmecophaga tridactyla. The sequence continues at coordinate 20,772 of PVIY010041624.1, read as the reverse complement.
CACCCCTCCCCTGAGGAAGGCACAAGCTCCAGATAAGTCCCCTAAAGAGCTCACTTCTGCTTATGCCTGGGGCAGTTGCAGCCTGAAAAGTTCTGCCACTGTATCCAGAGGCAGTCAAGCCTTTGTAGATACACAGCCACAAAAATCTCTGTTCCTTCTTCTTTTTCCCCCTTTTTCTGTCAGTCCTGCCCCCTTGGCGCCAGGGCAAAAATGAGCAACTTCCACTTTGATCAGGTTCACCTAAGCTGGGGGCTTATTTTTAGTAGTCAGAATTTGTTAATTAGTTCCACAATTGGCGTTTGATTGTGCCCAGTCCCTGCTGCTGGTAAAGTCCTTTCCTTTCCCCTCTGGGAAGCAGCCTGTGGGGGAGGGGCACTGGCTGCCGCAGCTTTGGGAACTCATGGTTCTGGGGGGGCTTGCAGCCAGTCCAGCTGGTCCAGACTGGGGTACGCTGTGTGTCCGGTCACTATCGTGGCTCTGGGAGCTGTTCTGTACTGTTTCTGGTTATTTAGTAGTTGGTCTGGAGGACGAACTAAAACGCGCACATTGTTAAGCCGCCATCTTGACCTGGAAGCTGTGTGTACTTTTTAAAAAAGCATTTTGTAGCATTATCAAACATGGTTCTGTACCTTTGTTTTATTATTTAATATATTTTGGAAATTATGCCATTGCAGAACATATCAACCTCCTTATTTTTTGTTATTACTTTGGACATAATTTACATGCCATAAAAATTCATTATTTTGAAGTGTACAATCCACTAATTTTTAGTACATTCACAAAGTCATACAACTATTATCACTAATTCCTGAACATTTTATCACCCCCAAAAGGAGCGCCATGCCCATTAGCAGTCACTCCTGTTAATCTCCTCTCTGCACCTATGTATTTGTATATTCTGCATATGTCATATAAATGGAAGCATACAATATGTGCCCTTGATGACTGACTTCTTTTGGTTAGTATGTTTTCACGATTCATCCACAATGCAGCATGTGCCAGGACTTTGTTCCTGTTTATGCCCAAATAATATTCCTTTTGTTTATCCATTCATCAGTTGCATAGTTGAGGTCTTTCAACCTTGGCTATTATGAATAATGCTATTAACATTGGTGGATAAATTGTGTGGACGGATGTGTCCAATAATTTTGCATCTATAACTAGAAGCAGAATTTCTAGATCATACAGTAAATCTGTGTTTAACTTTTTGAGGAAATACTAAACTATTTTCCAAAGTGGTTTCACCATTTTATAGCACCATCAACATGACTGTTCCAAATTCTCCACATTGTTGCCAGTGCTTATTATTGTCCAGCATTTTATTAGAGCCAGCCATATCTCATTCTGGTTTTGATTTACATTTCCCTAATGACTAATGATGAGTATGTTTTCATGTTCTTATTGGTCATTTCTATTTCTTCTTTAGGTACATAATCTCTTTAGTGTTTACATAGAATACACAGTTCATTCACCTTGGGCAGACCTTGATAAGAGGGTTGAAGCTCCAGAAAATTTGTCTTATCACAAGCTGGTTATAAAACCAGGAAACAGATATCCAAAAAAGTAAATCCCAGAATTTACATATTAAAATGTATAGTGCACAACAAGAGAATATGACAAAGAAATAAGAAATAATGGCCCATCCAAAGTAAGAGGATACAAATTTTTAAAACACCTTCACAGAATGCTAGTGATCAATGAAAGGGAGGGGTAAGGGGTATGGTATGTATGAATCTTTTTCTGTTGTCTTTTTATTTCTTTTTCTGAATTGATGCAAATGTTCTAAGATATGATCATGATGATGAATATGCAACTGTGATGATATTGTGAATTACTGGTTATATATGTACAACGGAATGATCATAAGTTAAGAATGTTTGTGTTTGTTATTTTTTTATTAAAAATTTTAAAAAAAGAAGAAGAAAGATTGTATGGTTTAATATAAAAAATAAACACCATCACAGAAGACGTATTGAAAAAATCCATTAAAAGAATGACTTTTTAAAATTCTTAAGGAGATGAAGGAAAGAACTACAGATATCAGGAAAAGAATGAACAATAAGAAATTCTAAGTGAAAAAACAGACATTTTAAAAAGGAACCAAACATGTCCAAAACCTAAATTTTCCATAGCACAAATCTAACAACCTGTCTGGCCACTTCAGTTGAACAACTTAAATACATGGAACCTAGAATTGGGAACAAGGCCTTGCAATTCTCCATAGCTTAATGTAATAACCAGATATATTCCAGAGTATGTTGGACAGATAATTTAAAAGTATTGGCAGTAATACAATTATGTTAGAACACTGAATGAAGCTGAATGTGAGAATGATAGAGGGAGGAGAGCTGGGGGTACAAATGAAATCAGAAAGAAAGATAGACAATAAAGACTGAGATGGTATAATCTTGGAATGCCTAGAGTGTATAATGATAGTGACTAAATGTACAAATTTAAAAGTGTTTTTGCATGAGGAAGAACAAAGGAATGTCATTACTGCAGGGTGTTGAAAATAGGTGGTAATTAATATTTTAAAATTTTAACTTATGTGTGATACTAAAGCAAAAAATATTTATTTGGTACAAAATTTATGTTTTGACTAGTGCATTCCCTAATATAACTTATGTGGATAGCTTAATTGAACACCATAAGTACATGGAACCTTGAGTAGGGCATGAGATTTTGTAGGTTTGTCCAGAGTGATGCCTCGATAAATCCCAGAAGAATTTGAACAGTGCATAAAAAAGTATTTGTAAAGTCCCCTTTGGGGAATGGTGAGAAAGGGGGAAAATTCAACTTCCCCAAGTTGAATTCTTGATATTCTCACAAGCAGTGGGGACAACCAAAGCTATAGGCTGAGCCCCCAGTCTTGGAGGTTGTTCATATGAAACTTAACCCCACAAAGGATAGGTCAAGCCTACTTAAAATTAGGCCTAAGAATCACCCCCAAGAGAACCTCTTTTGTTCCTCAGATGTGGCCTCTCTCCAGCCAACACAACAAGCAAACTCACTGCCCTCCCCCTGGCTACATGGGACATGACTCTCAGGGGTGTGGACCTTCCTGGCAACGTGCGACAGAAATTCTAGAATGAGCTGGGACTCAGCATTAATGGATTGAGAAAACCTTCTCAACCAAAAGGGGAAGAGTAAAATGAGACAAAATAAAGTGTCAGTGGCTGAGAGATTCCAAACAGAGTCCAGAAGTTATCCTGGATGTTATTCTTACGCATTAAATAGATATCACCTTGTTAGTCAAGATGTAATGGAGAGGCTGGAGGGAACTGCCTGAAAATGTAGAACTGTGTTCCAGTAGCCATGTTTCTTGAAGATGATTGTAGAATGATACAGCTCTCACAATGTGACTATGTGATTGTGAAAACCTTGTGTCTGATGCTCCTTTTATTTACCTTATCAACAGATGAGTAAAACATATGGAATAAAAATAAATAACAGGGGGAACAAATGTTAAAATAAATTTAGATTGAAATCCTAGTGATCAGTGAAAGGGAAAGGTAAGGGGTATGGTATGTATGAATTTTTTTCTGTTGTCTCTATTTCTTTTTCTGAATTGATGCAAATGTTCTAAGAAATGATCATGATGATGAATATGTAACTATGTGATGATATTGTGAATTACTGATTATGTATGTAGAATGGAATGATCATATGTTAGGAATGTTTGCGTTTGTTGTTATATATTTAAAATAAAATTAAAACGAACCAAAAAATAAGTATTGGTAAAGTCCCTTGAAGGACAGGAGAATAAGTATGGTACTATTAAACTTTCCCATCTGAGAAATCCCTGACACTCTCTTAAACATTAGGAACTTCCAAATTAATAGACCAAGGCTTTGATCCTGAGGCTTGCTCTTATGAAACTTATTTCTGTAATGGAGAAGATAAGCCTACCTATAATTATACCTGAGAGTTACTTCCAGAGAAGATTTTTTTGTTGCTCAGATGTGGGCTCTCTCTCTCTCAGCCCAATTCTGAAAGTAAAATCACTACTGTCCCTCTATGTTGAACATGATATCCAGGATTATAAGCCTTCCTGGCAAAATGGGACATGACTCCCAGGAATGAGCCAGACCCTGGTACTGTGGGATCGACAATGCCTTCCTGACCAAAAGGGGAAATAGAAAAGTAACAAAATAAGGTATCAGTGGCTAAGAGATTTCAAATAGAGTTGAGGTTACTCTGGTGGTTACTCTTATGCAAGCTTCAGCTAGATACTGTTAATTGCCATAGTATGCCAGGCTCCAACTAACAGTATTTCTGAAAATCTAAGGAATACCCAGGGCTCTATCTGACACTATAAAAGTTTCACTAAATTTATTTTTCAGAAGACTAAAACCTCCAGATGGTTCCTAGGCTAGATAAGCCCTGAAACCCAGAGGTATCAGTCTGTCTAAGAGCATCAAGAAGTTGCATGCCCAGTGCTGGTTTAAATCTGGTGGACCCCAGAAAAGCCATGTCCTTTAATCCTCATTCAATATTGTTGGGTGGGAGCTTTTTGATTATCTTCACAGAGATGTGATTCACCCAACTGTGAGTATTAGAGGGAGTGTGACTTCCCCCATTCCAGGTAGGTCTTAATTAGTTTACTGGAATCCTTTAAAAGAAGAAGCATTTTGGAGATATCTTCAGAATGATGACAGAGAACACAAGAACCAGAAGAGCCTGCACAGCTAGAGATCTTTGGAGATGAAGAAGGAAAATGCCCCCAGTGGAGCCTCATGAAACAAGAAGCAGAAGGGAAAGCTATCAAACAATGTCATGTTCACAATGTGCCTTTCCAGTTGAGAGAGAAACCCTGAATGTTATCAGCCTTCTGAACTGAGGTATCTTTTCCTGGATACCTTAGATTGGACATTTCTATAGCCTTGCTTTAGTTAGGACATTTTCATAGACTTAGAACTGTGGACTTGCAACTTAATAAATTCCCCCCTTTTAAAAGCTGTTCTGTTTCTGGTATACTGCATTCTGGCAGCTAGCAAACTAGAATATCTCCCTATCCCAAAATGTCAATACTCCTTTTCAACATGAAGAAGTTAGAATGGTCATTGCCCAAATTTCCCTAAAGATTGGGAGAAGAATCAATGAAGGAGAAGGAGATATGGTAACAAAGAAGATAGGATTTAACAAATGAATATAACTACTGAATCATTATATTGCTATTTTGTTTTAATCCATAGTCTTAGAGCAGCTAGAAGGAAATACTTGAAATTGTAGAACTGTAACCCATACTGTGCTTTGAAATTTGTTCTGTAACTGCTTGTTAAAATGTACTTTGAAATTTATCACTTTTTGTATATATATTTCACAATAAAAAATGCTTTCTTAAAAAAGAAGCCAAACAGAACTACTGAAATTGAAGACTACAGTAACTGAAATTTAAAATGCCCAATCAAGAGCAGACTGGAGTTAGCAGAAGAATCAGTTAACTCAATGACAAGACACTTGAAATGAATCAGACTGAGGAGCAGAAAGAAAAAAGAATTATAAAGTGAAAATTGCCTAAGACAGCTATGGGTGAGTCAAGTACATTAATATACTTGATATGGAAGTAGCAAAAGGAGAAGAAAGAGAGACAGGGACAAAAGGAATAGTCAAAGAAATAATGACCAAAAACTCCCCAAGTCTAGCAAAAGACATGAAGATGCACATCCAAGAGGCTCAGAGAACAACAAACAGGATAAACATGAAGAAAAATACACCACGGAATATACTGTTCACACTATCAAATGTAAAAGACAAGGAGGGAGTTCTGAATGCTGTAAGAAAAAGCAATATGTTACATACATGGGAATCTCATTAAAACTGAGTGCCAATTTCTCATCAGAAACAATGGACATAAGTAGACAATGGGTTGAAATACTTAAAATGCTGAAGGAAAACAACTGCCAGTCAAGAATTTTATTCTCCAGCAAGATTTTCTTTAAAAAAAAAAAAAATGAGGGAGCTGAGGTATGCAATTAGATGAATGAAGCTTGAGAACATTATTTTAAGTGAAAGAAGCCAGAAATGAAAGGACAAACATTGTATGGTCTCACTAAGATATACTAACTATAATGAACAAATTTTGAGAATTGAATTTGATAGCATAAGTTATCAGGGGACAGAAAATGGACAGAGATTGGGTAATCAATGATTAAGGAACACAGGCTGTTCAATAAAGCTCATTGTAAATGTTCTTAGATTGTATGCTCTTACACTAGTCACACCTATTCCTGAATTTTTACTGTTATTTCTAAATTCTGAGATGCTGTGCTCGTTGTGTAAACCTGGTCATTCCCTGGAACTTTGGGTATCTGTGTGATACATGACACTCAGAGTTAGAGTTCTGCAGTTCTGAAAGTCAGTATTACTCCATGCAAGAACTGTTAAAGAAATGAAAAAGAGATCAGACTTCAAGTAGAAATATGAATGAAATGGACCTGGTTAGGACTAAGGTAAATCAGAATACTAGGTCAAATATGATACTGTCTATATTTTAAAATCTCAACTTCTGTGTGAGGCCAACGCAAGAGATGTTTATTTGGTCCAAAAAGTAAATCTTCTGCAGCATACTAATTTAATCAGTCTGGTCAATTATTTAAACATAATTACATGGAACCTAGAATAGTGAATGAGATCTTGTTATTCTTTCCAGATTAATGTAACACCCTGATACATTCCAGAGTGTTTGGGGCAGAAAATTTTAAAATATACCCTTAAGGGACTGAGAAAAAATGTGGACCTATTAAACTTTCCACCTAGGGAATTCCTGATATTCTCTCAAGCATTAGGGACATCCAATTTAATAAGCCAAGGTCTCAATCCTGAAACTTGCCCTGGTGAAACTTATTTCTGCAATTCTGAAGCTAAGCCTACTTTATAATTATCCTTAAGAATCACCCCAGAGAAACTCTTTTGTTGCTCAGATGTAACCTGTCTAATTCATCTCTGCAACTAAACTCACCACCCTCTTTCTTATGTGGGACATGACTCCCAGGGGTTTAAGTCTCCCTGATAATGTGGGGCATCACTTTCAGGGATAAACCTGGTCCTAGCATCATGGGATTGACAATGCCTTCTTGACCAAAAAGGGGGAAAGAAATGAAAAAAATTTTTCAGTGGTTAAGAGATTTCAAAAAGAGTTGAGAGGTTATTATGTAGTTTGCTCTTAGAGAAATTTCATCCAGATATTGTAAATTGCCACAGTATGCCAAGCCCCAGTGAAAAGTCTTACAGAAAACCATAAAGAATATCTCGGGCTATATCTACATAAGACTGTATAAATGTTTTTCTTAGTAATTTTAATTTTTCAGAATTTTAAGCCCTCCAGATCCTAAAATCCAGATAAGCCCTAAAATCCAGAGGCACCAGTCTCCCCAAGAACATCAACCAGTATCATTCCTTTATCCAATTCCCCTACACCCCTTTCCAACATGAAGAAGTTAAAATTGGTCATTGTGAAAATATCCCTAAAGATTGAAAAAAATGATCAAATGAGAGGGAGGAGGTGTAAATGAGAAATTAGGATTTAACAAATGATTATAACTATTGCCTTTTCATATAGATATTTCTTTTTCATTTCTAGTGTATTAGAATACTTAGAAGGAAATACCTGAAATTGTTGAACTATAATCAAGTAGCCTTGATCTTTGATAATGATTTATCATGTGACTGTGTGATTGTCAAAACCTTGTGACTGATACTCCCTTTATCCAGAATATGGGTAAATGAGTAATAAAATAATGATAATTATTATTATTGGGGGGATAAAGTGTATGGAATGTGTGCTGGCTTAGAGCTATTATGTACCCCAGAAAAGCTGTGTCCTTTAAGCCTCATTCAGTATTGCTGGGTGGAATATTTTTATTTTTCCATGGAGATATGACCCACCCAATTGTGGGTGGTAAATTCTGATTAGATGGTTTCCATGCAGATGTGTCCCCCCCCCCCCATTCAAGATGGGATTGCTCACTGGAGCCCTTTAAGAGGGAATCATTTTGGAAAAAAACATTAGAGAGCCACCAGAGCAACCAGAACCAACAGAGTCCACACAGTCAGAAACCTCTGGAGATGAAAAAGAAAACACCACTGAGGGAGCTTCATGAAACAAAAAGCTGGAAAAGAAAGCTAGCAGATGTCGCTATGTGCCCTCCCAGCTCAGAAAGAAACCCCAAACTTCACAGGCATTTCTCAAGTGAAGGTGTTCTAGTCTACTAGCTACCAGAATGCAATATACCAGAACTAGAATGGCTTTTAAAAAGGGGAATTTAATAAGTTACAAGTTTACAGTTCTAAGGCCATGAAAATCTCCAAATTAAACCAAGTCTATAAAAACGTCCAAACCAAGACACCATCAAGAGGTTACCTTCACTCAAGAAAGGCTGAAGAGGTTCAGGGTTTCTCTCAGCTGGAAAGACACATGGCAAACATGGTGACAATCTGCTAGCTTTTTCACTCTTGGCTTCTTGCTTCCTGTAGCTCCCCAGGAGGCATTTCCTTCTTCATCTCCAAAGGTTTCTCGCTGGTGGACTCTGTGGTTCTCTCATCATACTGTCATGGTTCTGCGTCTCTCTCCTCATTCTCAAAAGGGAAATCTCTCCAAAATATCTCCTCTTTTACAGAATTCCAGTAAACTAATCAAGAACCATGTAGAATGGGTGGAGACACATCTCCATCTAATCAAGCTTAATGCCCACAATTGAATCACATCTCCACGAAGATAACCTAATCAGGTTTTCAACCTATAGTACTGAATAGGGATTAGAAGAAACCCTTGCTTCCACAAGACTGATTGGGACTAAAACATGGCTTTTGTAGGGTACATAAATCCTTTCAAACCAGCACATTCCACCCTCTGAACCCTAAAAAGACATTTTCTCCCATTTACAAAATATGTTCATTCTATAACAATATTGGAGAACCTCAAACCATTCCACTAACATTATAAATACAATACAAGGCTAAAACCAATACAAAGTCAGTTAAAGGCATGGTCTGTCCTAAGGCAAAATTCTCCTCTGGCTCTGGACCTGTAAAACTCAAACAAGTTATTTGCTGCCAACATACAAAGGACAAACACTCATAGGATATATATATACCCATTTTCAGTTGGGAAGAATTTGAAGGAATACAGGGATCATCAGACCCGAACTGTTATGAAAACCTCCAAGGCAAACTCTATTAGATTTCAGTCTGAGAGTAATTTATCTTTCGGGCTTTAGAAAGCAGCAGTCCCACCCTTTCCAAGGGCCTATGCAGTGGCCAACCTCTCGCTGAATGTAACCTTGGGGGACAATGAGGAGATCACCTTTTCCTTGGCTCCACCCTCTCTAAGCATTGGGGCTGCACATGGGCTCTCTGCCACCTCTGGGGCACACACTTGTAAGAATCAAATGAAGTTTAGCTTTCACAAAGGTGATGCAGGCAGGGAAAGGGGAGGGCCTCTGTATTAGTTCAGGTTCCCTAGAAAAACAGAATCAACAGGAAATATTCATAAACATGAAATTTATAAAAGTATCTCACATAACTGTGGGAATATAGAGCCCAAAATCTGTAGGGCAGGCTGTGAAGCTGACAATTCCAATGGAGGGTCTGGATGAGCTCCACAGGAGAGGCTCAGTGGCTGAAGCAGGAAGAGAGCCTGTCTCTTCTGAATCCTCCTTAAAAGGCTTCCAGTGATTAGATTAAGCATCACTCATTGCAGAAGACACTCCCCTTGGCTGATTACAAATGGAATCAGCTGTGGATGTAGCCGACATGCTCATGATTTAATTCTATGAAATGTCCTCATAGCAACAGACAGGCCAGCACTTGCCCAACCAAACAAACAGGTACTACCACTTGGCCAAGTTGACATATGAACCTGACCATGACAGCCTCTAATGCAAGTTTAGAACTGGTGCCAAATCCTTTAAAAGGCCAGAGTTATTTAAAATGTAAAACATAATCAAAGGGGGAACCTTTGGCGGAAAGTTCAAATTAGTTAAATTTCTTAGATAGGCTATAACCTCTGGAGTATTAAATTAGCAGAGAAACAAGGGAGGGTCTGTGGGTCAGGCACAGGTGTAATCATCTTGGCATTCTATTGTTTGGTGCACTAGTCACCATTCTGTGTTTGGCTAGGCACCTGTTCTTGCAAGATCGTGAATATATTCTTTTCTCCTCTACAATCAATAAGCGTTTTTTCTACTTGAGGTATGGCATTCTTTCTAACAATGCACACCCCCCTGTGTGGTGGCAGCCAAGCTCTCCCCAATCTCCAAGGAATGTGCTCCATCCCACCCCCCACTGCAAAGAGGTGGAAAGCCCACACTCTGCCTTTGGGGCAAATGCAGCCTTTCCAAGTACTTGGGTGTGTCTTCTCTCCTGACCCCAAGCTTCTTGACTTCAGACACCAGCCTCCAACGTTCTGAAGAAATTTCACCTTCACTTTGTCCCTTTCTCAGCAACTGCCCCAGGCCAGGCTGGCAGCATTTCTGTTTATACAGGTCCCCCAGCACTCTTGTTGGCTTTCTAGGTAGTAAGCAAGGATTGTGCCTATCAGACAAAAGGAGTTTCCACAAATCCTTCCTGGATAAGTCCATCTCCAATCCTGGCTTTCTCTGAAATGACTGACTAGTTACACATTTGGCCAAATCCTCATGTGGGACACCATTCTCTGGAGTCTCCCTTCCTGGAAGCCCAGAATTTTCCAGAACACAATTTCTAGTTTCTTTGTACTCATTCAGTTCTTAGCTTATCTCTTTCCTGTTGCATTTTGCTATAAGCTGCAAGGAGAAACCAGGCTGCACTTTTCACATTTAATTTGGAAATCTCTTCTGCTAAATATCCAAGTTCATAGCTTTTAAAATCTGCCTTCCAGCCAAAGCCACTAGTCAACCTTGCCAGATTATCTGACACTTTTAAACAAGGATCACCTTCCTTCCAGTTTACAGTAACACACATTTCATTTCTGTCTAGAGTTTTGTCAAAGGTATCTTTAGAGTCCACATTTCAACCAACAGTCTCTTCAAAGCATTCTAGGCCTGCTCAATCAAGCTTCTCACAACTCTACCAAAATCTTCCCCTTAAATTCAGAAATGGATAACACAATACTACCTGATTATAACACAATAATATAAGTACACTGAGTGAAGCTGAGTATGTGTATGATAGAGGGAGAACAGTTGGGAGCACATATGAAACCAGAAGGAAACATAGAGGATAAAGGCAGACATGGTATAATTTAGGAAATCCTAAAGTGTACAGTGATGGTGTACAAATTAAAATGTATTTTTAAATTTTTTAATATTAAAAAAATGTTTTTGCATTAGGGAAAATGAATGTCAGTATTGCCTGGTGTTGAAAATAGACAATATATGGGAAAAAGTACAATGTATGTAAGCTAGGGTCTAGTGTCATTAGTAAATTGTAATATGCTTCCAATGAATGTAATAAAGGCATTATACCAAAACTAAATGTCAACAGGTAGAAGGATTGGGAAAGGGGTATGGATTCTGTGTTGAAGAAAAGGAAATGTTTTCAGATGGAGTATGGTGGCAAAGGCATGTCTACACAATTAGGCTGGATTGTATGATGTGTGAATAAAACTGTTTAAAAATGAACAGAGAGAACTAAGTACTAAAGAGAATGTGGAGAGAGAGATGAGAGAGATGTACCTATTCACTGCCAATAGGGAAATGAGAGGTCTAGCCTCTTGGAGGGCAGTGTGGTGACTCCACAGGATGTTAGGGGTGGGGTTGCCATATGATCCTGTAATCCCATTGCTTAGTGTATACCTGGAGGAACTAAGTGTGGGGTCACAAATGGATATTTGCCCACTGGTGTTTCTGGCAGTCCAAGGTTTCTTGACTCTAGACTTTAGCTTTCATAGTTCTGTCTCTGAAGTTATTTTTCCTCCACATTGACCCTTCCTGAGCCCCCAGCCCAGACTGGCAGTGGATCCATTTATATAGGCCCTCTAGCACTCTTGTTGGCTTTCTATTTAGTAAGCAAGGATTGTGTCCATCAGACAAAGGAATTTCCACAAATCCTTCCTGGATAACTCCATCTCCAATCCTGGCTTCCTCTGAAATGGCTGACTGGTTACACATTTGGTCAAATCCTCTCATAGGACACCATTCTCTGAAGTCTCCCTTCCTGAAAGTCCAGAATTTTCCAGAACATCAATTTCTGGTTTCTTTGTACCAAAGAATTCAGTCCCCAGCTTATCTCTTTCCTGCTACATTTCACTATAAGCTGTGAGGAGAAACCAGGCTGTACTTTCCACATTTAATTTGGAAATCTCTTCTGCTAAATATCCAACTTCACGGCTTTTAAAATCTGCCTTCTGGTCAAAGCACTAGTCAATATTGCCAGATTGCCTTCCTTCCAGTTTACAATAACATATGCCTCATTTCTGTCTAAGGCCTTTATCAGAAGGATCTTTTGATTTCTACCAACAGTCTCTTCAAAGCATTCTAGCCTTCTTTATCAAACTCACTGCAACTCCTCCAAATTCTTCCCTTTATCCATTTAAAAAGCCATTCCAACATGTTTGGTATTTACAAACTGCAGCAGCACCTCACTCTAGGTACAAAAATCTGTTCTAGTTTGCTAGCTGCCAGAATGTGATATACCAGGAATGGGACAGCTTTTAAAAAAGGGAATTTAATAAATTGCAAGTTTACATTTCTAAGGCCATGAAAATGTCCCAATTAAAGTAAGTCTATAGAAATGTCCAAATTAAGGCACCAAAAAGAGGTGCCTTTCACTCAAGAAATGCTGATGAAATTCAGGACTTTTCTCTCAACTGGAAAGGCACATGGTGAACATTGAGACATCTGCTAGCTTTCTCTCCAGGCTTCTTGTTTCATGATGCTCCCCTGGGGACGTATCCCTTCTTCATGTCCAAAGGTTTCTGGTTGCATGAGCTCTATGGTTCTCATGGTTGTCGTGCTCTTGTGGTTCTGTCATAATTTTCAAGCTTTTTCCAAAATGCTCCCTCTTTTTTTTTAATGTTGGAGAAGCCATAAAATATCGCCAACATGGCTGCCATGGCTGATGCAAGGCAACACAAAATGGCTGACCTTAAATCTGCTCTCTGCCCTAGTAACAATGGTGACCAATCCCAGAAATCTGCCCTCCACCCTAGCAACAGCAGTGACCAATCCCAGCCCGACACGTGTCCCTGCATGCTCCCAACCTATATAAGCCTGTGCACTTCCTCAATAAAGTGGATGCCTTCCACTCAGCTCTGAGGGTTGTCTCCTGAGTCGTGTGCTGTGTGCTATGTGTCTGTGTGACTGACTCAGTACAGCCGCTTACCCCCAGCCATCAGCTACCCCACATTTTAAACTTTTTTTTATTGTATAATATAACATATATACAAAGCAAAGCAAAGAAAAAAGCAATAGCTTTCAAAGCACTCTTCAACAGGTGTTATAGGATAGATTAGAGTTTGTTATGGGCTACCATACCAACATCTCAGATTTTTCCTTCTAGCTGCTCCAGAACATTAGAGACTAGAAGGAATAAATATTTTATCATCACAATCAACTTTTTTTCTTCTTTGTGAAAAAAGAAAAACACATACACAAAAAAAGCAATAAATTTCAAAGCAAATTGCAACAATTAGTTGTACAACAGATTCCAGAGTTTGGTATGGGTTACAATTCCATAATTTTAGTTTTTCAATTCTAGCATCTCTAAGATACTGGAGACTAAAAGAAATATCAATATAGTGATTCAGCAATCATATTCAATTGTTAAATGCCTCCTTCTCTGTATAAATCCACCATCACTTTGATCCTGCTCTCCCACTCTTTTTTTTTTTTAATTTGCATATGGGCAGGAGGCACCAGGGATCAAACTCCAGACCTCCAGCACAGCAGGTCGGAGCTCTGCCTGCTGAGCCACGGCAGCCGCCCGCTCTCCCACTCTTTAGGGGTATTTGGGCTATGCCCATTCTAACTTCTTCATGTTGGAAGGGGCTGTCAATAATAAGGGGTAGGGAGATGGAACTAGCTGATATTCCAGAGAGGCTGGCCCCTCTAGGTTTCAGGATTTATCTGATCCAAGGACCCATCTGGAGGTTACAGGTTTCTGAAAAGTTACCCTAGTGCATGGAACCTTTGTAGAATCTTATATATTGCCCTGGGTGTTCTTTAGGATTGGCTGGAATGGTTTTGGTTTGGTAAGTTTTGATAGGTAGCAATGTCTAACTGAAGCATGAGTAAGAATGACCTCCAGAGTACCTCTTGACTCTGTTTGAATTCCCTCAGCCACTGATACCTTATTTGTTACACTTCTTTTCTGCCTTTTGGTCAGGATGGCATTATTGATCCCATGGTGCCAGGGCCAGATTCGTTTGAAGGGGTTATCTCCTGCTTCCAGGAAGACTTTCACCCCTGAGTGTCATGTCCCATGTAGGGGGGAAGGCAATGATTCCACACACACAGTTGGGCTTAGACAGAGTGAGGCCACATCTGCAAAATGCTCTCCTTTATAAAGGATTCCAGCAAACTAATCCAGACCCACTTGGGATGGGTAGAATCACATCTCCTTCTAATCCAAAGGTTACTACCCACAATTAGGTGAGTCACATCACTGTGGAGACAATGTAATCAAATTTCCAACATATAGTGCTGAATAAGGTTTAAAAGAAATGGTTGCACCCACAAGATGGATCAGGATTAAAACATGGCTTTTCTAGGGTACATAATCCCTACAAACCAGCACAAGATGTAAAGGACCTTTATTTAGAATACTACAAGACATTGCTAAAAGGAATAAAAGAAAACCTAAATAAATGGAAGGGCATTCTGTGTTTATGGATTAGAAGAGTAAATGTCATTAAGATGTCAATTCTATCCATGGATTTACAGATTCAATGCAATCCCAATAAAAATTTCAAGGCATTCTTTGAAGAAAAGGAATTGCCAATTGCCAAATTTGTTAGGAATGGTAAGGGCCCCAAGGAGGTAAAAACATCTTGAAAAAGAAGAATGAAGTGGGAGGACTCACATTTCCTGACTATAAGGCATATTACAAGCTAGTTATCACACACATACTCTTTGAGACCAATGGAAGAAAGGTTTATTTAATCTGGAACCGAAATTTTCTGTAGTGCATAATCTAATTCATCCTATCTGTATAGCTCATTTGAACAATTGAAACACAGGAAGCACAGAATAAGAAAGAGGTCCTTTAATCCTGTATAGATTATTGTAATGCCTAGAAACATCCTAAAAGCAGATAATCAAAAGGTATTGGCAAAGTCCCCTGAGGGAGGGGAGAAAGACTATGAAACTATTAAACCTTACCATCAGGGAATCCACTGATACTGTGTCAAACCTTAGGGATACCCAAATCAATAGGCCATGCCCTTGATCATGAGGTTTACTTTTGTGAAACTTACATAGATAGCGTAGATGCTTAGACTATCTATAGGCATGCATAAGAGTTACTTCTGGAGGACCTCTGTTGCTCAGATGTGGCCTTAGTCTCTCTAAGCCCAACTCTGCAAGTGAAATCATTGCCCTCCCCCTACATTGAACTTGATATCCAGTGGTGAAAGTCTCCCTGGTGATATGGAAGAGGACTCCCAGGGATGAATCCAGACCTGGCACTGTGGGATCAACAATTCCATCCTGACCAAAAAGAGAAAAGAAGTGTAATTAATAAAATATCAGTGGCAGAGAGAGTTTAAATAGAGTCGAGAGGCTAATCTGGAGATTACTCTTATGCAAGCTTTAGGTAGACCTAGCTACCTGTCATAACCTGCCAACCCCCAATCAGGGCCATTCCAGCAATCCTAAAGAACATCTAGGGCAATTTATAAGATTCTGCAAGGGTTCCAGGCACTAGTGTAACTTGCCAGAAACCTACAAACTCCAGATGGGTCCCTGGTCCAGATAAGTCCTGAAACCTAGCCCAGCCTCTCCAGAACATCAGATAGTTTCATCTCCCTACCCCATACTAGTGACAGACCTTTCCAATATAAAAAATTTAGAATTGTTATAGCCCAAACAACCCCAATGAGAGGTACAGAAAGATCAAAGGTGATGGCGGAATTATACATAGGAGATAGGACTTAACAAATGAATATGAATTCTGAATCATTAAATTGATATCTCTTTTAGTCCCCAGTATTTTAGAGCAGATAGAAGTAAAAACCTTAAATTGTGAAATTGTAACCCATGTCAAAGTCTGAAATATGTTCTACAACTAATCGTATTGCTGTGCTTTGAAATATATAGCTTGTTTTGTATATATGTCATTGTTCACAAAAAAGAAGGGAAAAAAGTCAATTGTGATGCTAAAAAAGTATTCAAGACCTCTAGCCTCCTATATTCTGGAGCAGCTAGAAGGAAAAATAGAAGAGGACTGTATGGTAGCACATGAGAAACTCTGGGATCTATCCTGTAACCACTTTTTGAAGAGTGCTTTGAAAACTATTGCTTTTTTAATTTCTTTACTTTTTATATATGTTGTAGTATACAATAAAAAAGTTCAAGAAAAGTTAAAAAGCTACAGTTGTCAAAACAGCATGGTACTGGTATAAAGGATAGCTATATTGAACTAATGGAAATAGTTATTCAATAACTAATTGAATATGAATAGACCCTCATATCTGTGGTCCATTAACTTTTTTTAAGGAATTGAAAATGTATTCAAAAAAGTATAATCTGATGGGTTTGTGGCAGCTGCATCTCCCAGTCAAAGCATACATTGTAGAGTATTCAAGAAGTTTCTAGGGACACAGTAGGGACTCAAGTAGGGAAACTGGTTTATTTATATTTAAGCTGGAGAGTATACCTTCTGAATTTATTTAAACCATAAATAAATGGCTTTAGTTTATTTAAATTAAATAAAAAATAAAAGTTTATTTAAAGCTAGTTTAGCTTTAACCTAGACAGAAAGTGAAAGGCATTTTACAAATGGAAGAGGCAACAAGAAATAAGGCAACAGATAATACGTCAAAGCTGGAAAAAGGGCAGAGGTCAGGAACTATCTTTGTCCTTGGCTACTAAAAAAGCCAAACCTTTGTTCCTCTGGATTATCACTATATCAAGTTAAGAAGTTATGCAAATGGATTTCCAAAAGGAGCCCTACATACATCAGGAGCTGCAGGTCGAGGAGCCACAGGAACTTGTGGTGATGAACTGAAAAAACCTTTAGAGAAGGTGTTCTCAAATATATTGTCAGCAGATTTGGTAACTGACAGGGCACCTTTTCTGGGACCTGGCTTTGGTGGTTCCTTGATTTTACTCAACAATTGATTAGCATCAAAGTCATCATTGTCTGCATTATCTTGAGGAATGCCAACTTTGCTGTGAAAATAACTGGAGAAGGCACTGGAAATCCCAGAGGAAGTCTTCTCTCCCTTCCTTGCAAGTACAACAGGTGGCTGCCACAGTGGAAATTTCTTAGACATGTCTCTCACTTCCTTAACTTCTATATCCCCTGATGGGTCTAAGGTAGTGAAAGCATCATTGGAAATATCCTGGGTAGGAGTAGGTCAGAGAGGAGGCTGAGGAGGAAAGCGGAGCATAGGAGAGGACTGGACCGACAGCAGGAGCTGGAAAAAATATTGCTCAGAAAAAGATTCCCCAAGGAGGTTGTTGATGGCCAACCATTAGCTGCCACAGATGCTAAAGGGCCCCAAACAGCAGGGCCTGGAAGGGAAGTTGAGGCTGCAAGGATGAAGGCTGGTTCCAACTTGGAACAGCTGAACTTGTGCCAAAAATTAGCAACTGACCAAATCCTGAAGGTTGACCAGCCACAATAGCTCCTGGGACCATTGAAGGGGACTGACTGAAGACTAAAGATGGTGGGGGGATTCCATGGTCCTGCCTGAGGGGCTGTAACTGGTATACCATAAGGGGCCCTACTGGGACAGAAATACTTGTTTTGAAGAGAACCAGAAGGTTGGTCTGTTGGGTTGCAGGTTGTCCTGTAGGTGACATCTGGCCTGGAGATTCTCAGAGGGAGGAACAAAGCGGTCTGATGGAAGCAAGTCATTGACTGAAGATGTTGGACTATTTAGGTCAGGAGGTGTAGACCTGTCCCCAAACAAATTGGTCAATACTCAATTTCAATTTGTTAGATTGGTCATTAAGAGTCAGGAGTTTCTCACTCCCATTCTCCACTTCTTTGTCGGCTTCTTCAGTCTTTTTCTTTTCTTCTTCCGTTTCCTTTATGTTGTAAATAACTTGAAAAAGATCTTTAAGATCAACAACCAATGGCCCAGCCTGTTGCCCTGTTTTTATGGCAGAAAAACTGGTGCTGACCTTCACCTCCACATACATAACCAAAATCCTGGTTATCTGTCACATCAAGAGCAATGAAAGAAATTTGACTTACTGGTTGTTCATGTTCTATTACTTTAGTTTTCTCATCAATTAATTTTTTTAGGTGGGGGGTACATGGTACTGGAATCAAATCCAGGTCTCCTGCATGAAAAGTGAGCATTCTACCAGTGAACCACACATGCACTCCTTCTCATTAATTAATTTTATCCCAGAAAGCAAAATGTTGACCCAGAACTTTTGTTTGTGTTGTTGTCCTTGAGATGAAGCAGCTGTCACCATTCCTTTTAGCTCTTTCATATAAGAGCTCATTTTATCCCCTCTTATATCTAGCATATCATCAATGCCAAATACCTTGACTTTGTATTTCACACCGTCACCTTTAAATCTGGCCAAGATATATCTGTCTTTTCAGAGGTTTTCTTCTTTTTCTTCTCTGATGGTGTTTTTGGTGCAGCCTGTTGGTCAGGCTGACCATAGGTTGTACTTGTCTCTATTTGTTTGACATGGCAAGAAATCAGACAGTAAACCCTGGGTCTAGTGGACACTGAGTAATACCTAGGTGATTTCCAGCAGAGAAGTCTCAAATAAACAAAATCTACAGACACATGCTAGCTAGCACTTCTGTGAAATGAGCATGACTTCCTCTTCCTCAGAGCCTCCAGACTGCACTATGGTCCATTATTTTTTAATTTTTTTTATTGTGAAATATAACACATATACAAAAAAAACAATAATTTGGGTCCATTAATTTTTGACAAGGCTGCCAAGTCAATCAACTGGGTAAAATAGTCTCTTCAACAAGTGATGTTGGGAGAACTGGATATCCATATGCAAAAGAATGAAAGAGGATCCCTATCTCACACCTGATACAAAACTTAACTCAAAATCGATCAAAGATCTAAATATAAGAACCAGCACTTTAAACCCATAGAAGAAAATATAGGAAAGCATCTTCAGGTCTTGGGTACACATTGGCTTCTTAGACTTTTATATCCAAAGCACATGAAATGAGAGGAAAAACTCATGTGACCTCCTCAAAATTAATATGGTAGATGAATATATCACAACAAAAGTACATTCAAAACAAAAATGAGATACATTTCACAATCATTAGAATAGATACTATTAAGAAAATGGAAAATAAGTGTTGGCAAGGATTGGGGAGAAATAAGGACACTTGACCATTGCTGGTGGCAATGTAAAATGGTGCAGATGCTGTGGAACACAATTTGGCAATTTCTCAGGAAGCTAAGTATAGAATTACTACATGATCTGGCAATGGCAATACCTGTACTAGGTATATACTCAAAATACTGAAAGCAGGGGCCACAATAGATATTTGGACACTAATGTTCATAGCAGCATTATTCATAATTGACAAAAAATGGAAGCAACTCAAGCATCCATCAGCCAATGAATGAATAAATAAAACTTAGTATATACATGCAATGGTATATTATTCAGCCATAAAAATAATAAAACCTTGATTCATGAGACAGTATGGATGTACCTTACAGACATAACATTGGGGAAAATTCAACTTCCCCATGTGAAGAATTCCTGATATTCTCACAAGTAGTGGGGACAACCAAAGCAATAGGTTGAGCCCTAAATCTTGGAGTTTGTTCATAAGAAACATTCCTGCAACGGATAGGCTAGGCCTACTTAAAATTAGGACTAAGAGTCACCCCCAGAAAACCTCTTTTGCTGCTCAGATGAGACCTCTGTCTCTCTCTCAGACAACATGACAAGCAAACTCACTGCTCTCACCCTCTATGTGGGACATTACTCCCAGGGGTGCAAACCTTCCTGAAAACATGGGACAGAAATCTTAGAATGAGCTGGGACTCAGCATGAAGGGATTGAGAAAGCTTTCTCAAAAAAAAGGGGGAAGAGAAAAATGAGACAAAATAAAGTATCAATGGCTGAGAGATTTCAAACAGAGTTGAGAGGTTATCCTGGAGCTTATTCTTACACATTATATAGATATCACCTTTTTAGTTAAGGTATACTGGAGAGGCTGGAGGGAAGTGCCTGAAAATGCAGAGCTGTGTTCCAGTAGCCATGTTTCTTGAAGATGATTGTATAATGATATAGCTTTCACAGCATAACTGTGTGATTGTGGAAACCTTGTGTCTGATGCTCCTTCTATCTACGATATGGACAGATGAGAAAACATGGATTAAAAATAAATAACCGGGGGAATAAATGTTAAAATGAATTTAGTAGATTGAAATGCTAGTGATCAATGAAAGGGTGTGGTAGGGGGTTGTGTTAGTTAGATTCAGTTGTCAACTTGGCCAGGTGAGCATACCTAGTCTTGTTGCTGCAGACATAAGCCAATTGTTCGTGAACCTCATTTGTTGCTAATTACATCTGCAGTCAGCTAGGAGGTGTGTCTGCTGCAATGAGTGATGTTTGACTTAATTGGCTGGTGCTTAAATGAGAGAACGCAATGTAGCACAGCCTAAGCAGCTCGGCA
>PVIY010041623.1:0-21524 GCA_004026745.1 Myrmecophaga tridactyla | reverse complement strand
TTGGCACCCAGCTGCCCCCTGGTGGCCAACAGAAGACGTGGTTTCTCACAGCTGAAGCTTCTTCTGAATGGGGGGGCGAGTGGGGGGTAAGGTGCTCCAGCCGGGGCATCTGATTCCTGCATTAACTTCTAACATGCTGGGCAGCGTTCTGGCCCATTAACTATAAACTAACGGGGCTTTGCCAAAATGGAAACCTGGCTGGTTCCACAGAGGGGTCTATTCCATTCTGAGTCCTAAAATTGGGCTCTGGAGGCATGAAGCTGAGAACAGACGGCCACCCCTGGGTTCTCCTCCTGAGCATCCACAGACTCAGGGTCCACAAAGAACAGGAAGGAAAGCTTTTACTAAAGGTTCTTGGGGCAAACCATTCCAGAGACTGGCAGCACTGGTCCACATAAAAGAATTTGGAACCTGTCACTTGCTGTGCAGCCTTTGTCAGCTCCCTGCCTCTCTCTGGGTCTCTATGTCTCCATCCGCAAAATGGGAGTGTCTGACATGGTGATCTTAGTCCTTGAGCTCTGATGTTCTAGGACAGTGTTTCCCAAATTATAAGGCAGGAGCCATCACTGCAGGTGATCTTAATTTATATGAGCCATCAATTTAATTTAGGTGATGAGTAAACAGGGCATTGATACTGAATCTCACATGGTGAGAAAGTGACTCTTTTTTTCAATTTCATCAATTCTTGTAACGTCCAAGAAGGAATCCAGTTTGATGTTTTCCACTCCCCTGACATCTCTGCAACACTCATTGATTTTCCTTTTTCATTCAGAGAAAGGTAGCTTCAGGTTCAGAGCTTTTCTTAGGCAATGGCATCTTATTAAATTTAGCAATAGCCACTTGATTTTTTGTTTTTATTATGTTTATTTTCAAGGATTAACATCTGTTTATAGCGCATGATACCTATTATCTATTCATGATGGTGTCTTAAAATTACTTTCATTCACTAATTTGCTTATGAGTATTTTTTGAGTGTCTGCTCTGTGCCAGGAACTCTTACAGCGCTTGGGATTTATCAGTGGACAAATTGGATTAAAATCCTTGCCCTTAAAGTGTGTTTACACACATTTCCAAATGAATGCATTTAAGTAAAAAAGAAATGGATTAAGTAAAAATATTAAGAAATAAATATGGAAAACATTGTGAAGGTCATCCAGGAGAGGCTGGAATTTGGGAGACCCTGTTCTGGTATCTGAGAGGTAGTTGCCCTTTGAGAGGCAGCGAGTTGTTGGGGCAGGGCAGGATTCAGAAGGATTGAGGAGGCCCCAGTGGAGCTAGGATGGAGCTGACCCCTGGGCAGGAGCTGGACCACTTCCCCCTTGACTCTCACGTGCTCTGCTCCCAGGCCCTGGGACTCTTCCTCTCCTTCTCTCTCAGCTCTAGGGCAGGGGCTTTCTGCTGTGCCTTCACCCTTGCCTCTTTCCCCCAAGCTGCTTGGCTTGGGGTTCTCTTGGAAAGCTCCCCTCTTGCATGCGCCTCTCTTGGCCTGGCCCCCAGGGGGCTCCTGACACCTACTGAGTCTCTTACCGCTTCTCGCAGCTGAAGGGAACCGTGCGCCCAGCGAACGACTTCAACCCTGATGCAGATGCCAAAGCCCTGCGGAAAGCCATGAAGGGCCTCGGTGAGGGGCTCGCCGCGCGGTTGGCCTCTGGTGGGCAGGGGAGGAGGAGGGCCCCACAGCACGCGGGACCGGAGGAGAAGGACTTTCTCCGGAGTCGTCCCAGGAGCCTCCTGGCTCCCTGAGCGTGGGGAGGAGGGGAGTGAGGAATTTCCTGGAGATCACGGTGCTCCCCAGCCCCTCAGAAGCAGCCTCCCGCATGGAAGAAAGTGCTAGACCCTAAGACCCGCATTCTTGGGCAAGTCTTTCAACCTCTGTGGATCCCAGTGGCCCCAGGCATAAAATGAGGACTGTGGACCCTGTAACCTAAGAGCCCCAGTTCTGGGGTGGAAGCATCCCCTGCTGGTCTTTTTGGCACCCAAGGAAATAACCAGTCCGAGGGAGGCCCTTCTGTGGGTGGGTGGCCTTGACCCCTGTGCCCAGGACAAAACAACAGGATTTGGCTTCCACTGCCTTTTCTCCCCACATCTGTCCATCAGTCATTCCAGGGGGGCCTTAGGCTACGTCCCTTCCTCTTCTAGGCCTCCTTTTCCTCATCTGCCTCCTGGGCATAGTAACACCTGCATAGGTAAGGTGATAGGTGTAAAAGTGCTTTGAGAGAGGAAGACTCTGCCAGGTCTTAGGGTGGATGGCAGGAATCCAAGAAGCAGGGAGTGGCATCCTGATACCTTCCAGAGTCGGCCTGCTATGGTTAGAGGGACTCGTGGATCACTTTTTGATAATTCATGAGAAAAGCGTAGGATCCCCAATAAGACTGTCAGTGTTAGAAAAACCAACTCCAGCCTCTTCATGTTACAAATGGAAACTGAGTCCCAGAGGGGAGGGATTTGCCCATGGTGGATGGCCCTGGCTCCCAACCCAGTCCTCTCTTGCTCCCCCCAGGTGTCCCCTTTCCTCCACTAGTGACATGACAGCAGAAGGGCGGGGAGGAATCCAGGGGAAATGAGTAGGGAAGGAAAGGTTTCTGCCCAGGGCTGGGGAAGCACAGAGCTGTCTAGCCAGGCAGGGGTAATCAGTGGGGGAATTTGGGGTAAGCCCAAATTCCTCTGAGGCGTGTGGCTCCGGCATTTCAGGAACTGACGAGGGCACCATCATTGACATCATCACACACCGCAGCAACGCCCAGCGGCAGCAGATCCGCCAGACCTTCAAGTCTCACTTTGGCCGGGTAAGGGCTCAGCCTGGGCCCCGGGCCCTGCATCCCCCTCACCCTGCCTCAGCCACTCTGCACGTTCACGGCTGGGCATGTGTGGTCATGTGATCTTGCACATCTCCAGCATTGGGCCAGGGGTGTGTGCAAACACATTTCCCGCTCCCCCAATTGTGGTCAGCAATACTGTGAGAGATATGAGCTGTTTTCAAACTCTGAGATATGAGTTGTTTCAAACTCTGGGATATGAGTTGTTTTCATGCAGCAGAGCCAAGGCCTCCATGGGCTGGATTGAGGCTTTGGGCATCCCACAGTTCCCCATGCAGAGGGAGAGCTGGCCTCTCAAGGTCTGAAGTCCAGATGTCAGCAGTCCATCATGCCTTTGCAGTACCTGCCTTTAGCCAACAGGTTTCCCCAAGATGGAAACTATCATTCAGCACTGTCCCCTTCCCCTCCTTGCTCCTGCCTCCAAGGTGGAACATCTTCCTTCCACTTCCTTTGGCTTTTTCTAAATAATAAATCAAACATAAGCCAAGGCAGACGCAGGCTCTCCCTCATCTGCACAGAGCCCATTTCCTCATTCCATATCTCCTCCCTGTCCTGGGTCGTGTGTGGGCAGGCGCCAGTGTCGGGGTGAGCTGAGCTCTGCCCTTTGCAGGACCTGATGGCTGACCTGAAGTCCGAGATCTCTGGAGACCTGGCGAGGCTGATTCTGGGGCTCATGATGCCACCTGCCCACTATGATGCCAAGCAGCTGAAGAAGGCCATGGAGGTCTGTGTGGGCATCACCGGGATGGTGTCTGGTCTGTGCAGGTGCTAGGGGGCACAGCACTCCTCACCAGCCCAGGGGCTTGCTAGTAATTCCTCTGCAGAACCCCTTGCATCCCCAGTTCATACTAAAGGGGATGTTGCAACTGAAAAGTGCAGGACCAGAGCTGGTTTTAGATGTGACTGTATCCAGAGACTTGGGTACCATTTGGACTCTGTCTCCCCTCACCGTGGCTCTGCTATGAGCATCACTGTCAGGTGGTCTTTCTTCCCATGGTGGTGGGGACAGAATGGCTTATGTGGAAAGAGCATTCCTTCTCTCCAGGAGTTCCAGCCAAAGTCCCAACATTTTAGTCTGGCTGATACAACATGCACAGTAACGAGGGGTCACAGGGCCTCCTGGAGCAAATGGAGGAGGTGGGATGAATTTGGAAGGAGGGCACCAGCAGCTGGAGTCTGTATTCTAGTTCCATCCCTGCCACTTATTCCCTGTGTGATGAAGGGCCATTCACCTATGCTCTCTGGGCCTTCATCTGTGAATAGGAACAAGCATCCCTGCCTTTCTAGCACTGGGGAGGGCCAAGCAGGTGTGAAGGTGAATTATTAGTAGATCAGACCCTGGGATTAGCAAAGAGAGTGCATTGTGTCCTGGCCCA
Source organism: Myrmecophaga tridactyla (assembly GCA_004026745.1). Taxonomy (NCBI): domain Eukaryota; kingdom Metazoa; phylum Chordata; class Mammalia; order Pilosa; family Myrmecophagidae; genus Myrmecophaga; species Myrmecophaga tridactyla. The sequence continues at coordinate 17,332 of PVIY010041623.1, read as the reverse complement.
GCCGCTGCCAGACCTGCTTTGCTTTCCACAAGGCAGGGGTCTTATTTCATCCTCATTTTACAGATGAGAAAACTGAGAATTAGAAGCTAAGTTACTCTGTCACAGTTGCCAGGCTGTGAAGGAGCAGAGCTGGGACTCAGACCAACCCTGCCTGCCTCAGGAGCCCACAGTCTGGACAAGCACCTGACATCGCTTTTACTTTGGGTCCCTGGAGGATTAAGAGGAGAGCAGTGAAGGGGAGACAGAGGACGTAAAAACATCCCTGATTTTCGAATTTCCCTAGACAAAGTAAATTGAAAGTGCTGTCCTTTTAAACCTCCTAATGTATCAGTCCCTATATCACTCATCAAATCCAAATATAAACAGATGTATCCTGTTTTTATTCCTTAAAACACAAAAGTTATTTCCCCTGACAAAATGATCTGTGTTTGCTGTGAAAACTTGAGAAAACAGGGAAGAAAGAAGAAAATAGAAATCATCTGCACGCCCTCGCCTGCTCAGAGTCATAGCCACTTGCATTTTGATAAGCTTACATATAAATTGTTATGTTCAGCTATGCATCCCTATATGTGTTGAGTGGGAGTCTCCTTGGTCTGTGCTCCTTGGGCCTCTGCTCAGGGGTCAGGACTTAGCTGAGATAGTCTTTGCCTTGACATTCTAGGGGGCTGGCACAGATGAAAAGGCTCTCATCGAAATCCTGGCCACTCGCACCAATGAGGAGATCCGGGCCATCAGTGAGGCCTATAAGGAGGGTGAGCACGGGAGGCTTGGGGGGCTTGGGTGTTGGGGGGGCAGGAGGAGAGCCAGGTCCCCCAGCTTCCCACCTCGGCCTCCAGGCCTGCCCTGTCTCCCTTCTCTCCATTCACAAGGCTTTGGTAAACTCCCTAGGTCAGGAGAAAGGGTGCTCCAGGCCGAGGAGTTCCAGTGGCAGAAAACTTGTAGGTAGAAGAGAGCTTGACTGGGAGTGTGAAGAGAGAACATCCAGTCCAGCTCACTGGAGCTGGGCTGGCCTCACGGGCGCACAAGCAGTACACACCCACAGGGCCCCACGCTCAAACGGGCCTCACGCTTGGCATGATGCTCTGTTGCAGTCTTGAAATTCTTACCAATTTTTTTTATCGAGTCCCATATTTTCATTCTCTGAGAGCCTTGAGTATTGGCTTCTCCTCTTTAAGCAACCAGCTTTCAAAATGGCAGAATTTTTGAGCAAGGAAGTTACATAGTCAGAGGTGTGTTTTGGGGTGCAGCATCTGCCATGCAGTAGGGATGAAGACAGGAAGGCTACCTAGGAGGCTGTAAAAGGGTAGAGGCAAGATGTGATGAGACCTCGGCTGGGACAGTAGGAGAAGGATGCAGAGAAGGTGATGGACTGATGGGAACGTAATCTTCCTCCAGAGTCAGCAGGAGGATGCACACTGCTTCACTGCCCCCCATGCCCCTGCAAACATTGCTCTGGCTCAAGACTGAGCTGCTAGGACAACCCCCTCCCCTCCCCCAGCCCCGGTTCTTCTTGCTTAGCAGCTTTGCCCACCCCCAACCCCTCTCTTTCAGACTATCACAAGTCCCTGGAGGATGCTCTGAGCTCAGACACATCTGGCCACTTCAAGAGGATCCTCATTTCTCTGGCCACGGTGAGTGAAGTCACGAGCCCCAGGACTGCTTGCTCCTCTGGGAGGCAGGGGTTACTGAGCTGGTGGGGGAGTTAGGAGCCGGCTCCTGATGAGCGGAGGCATCTTTCCCAGTTCCTTCTCAGAGTCCCACCTCTGAGCCCCTGACTGCCTCAGGCAGCGCCCTCCTTCCCTGTTCCCTCTGCAGAGCTGGCTTGGTGCCGTCTTCCTCAGCCTGGCTTTTTTGGCCCAGCTCTCCGTAAGGCCACGTGAATGACTTTTCCCGTGGTGTTACCAGCAAGCTTCCTTTACCCTCTCTCTTCTCTCTTTTTTTTTTTTTTTCTTTTTTACCCTTTCACATAGTTTTATTTCTATTTATAATACTCAGCAGATAGTATCTGTGGATGGTGATTAATAGCTAAAATACATACACAGTATCAGAAGCTCAAACTTTTTTGTTTCTGTTAAATGACTGCTTGTATTAGGGCCTCATCTTTCCCCTTGTCTTACTGTGTTAATAAAATTATTATTATTTTGGTAGGGAGTTCAATGATGAAATATTTTAGGAGAGAGATGATTTCATTTTAAGTGAATTATTTTCCTTTTTTTCGCATGGGCAGGCACCGGGAATCGAACCCGGGTCTCTGGCATGGCAGGCAAGAACTCTGCCTGCTGAGCCACTGTGGCCCGCCCAAGTGAATTATGTTCAACAAGGGTTAATGGCCAAGAAGAAACCCACTTTATAAAGGGATCACTCAAGCCAAAGGTGTTTCATTTGCTCCGCTCCACCAAGAATTATGCCCAATTGCTTCATTATATCTGAAATTACTAAATAGAGTGCATTCTCCAGGGTGCAGATAGTAAAAAATTTACCATCATATGAATTCCTACAACCCCGCAGTTTTGAGAGCTCTCTACATATCAGGCACTGGGTTCCGTGCCTTCTGGACTTATTCGTTTAGTCCTCAGACAGCCCACCCTGCAAAGACAGGGTATTGTCCCCATGTTACAGATGAGGAAAAGGGTAAGAGAGGCGGAGTCACTGAGCAAGGTCCTGTGGCTGCTGAGTGACAGAGGGGTGAGCATTTGGGGACTGACCTTTCTCACGTGGTCTCATTGCAGGGGAACCGTGAGGAAGGAGGAGAAGACCGGGATCGGGCCCAGGAAGACGCCAAGGTAAGAGAGCCCCCCACCCCCACCCCACCACACACACATACACACAGACCCTGCTCAGCATCCAGGAGAAATGGCTCCAGTGGGCATCTGGCAGGGCATGGCTGGTTTGAGTGGCAGGCAGGCAGATTCTGCTGTCCCCTCAGCCCTTTGACTTTAAGGGCTTTCAGCGCTCTCAGAATGAGACTTGGGAGGGTGGCGCTGGTCTTACTGGCATTTTCTATGTGGACAATAGACCTAGACCCCACACCATCAGAGCTGGAAGGAACTTAAGGAATGTCTGTGTCCAACCCCTCGTGATAACAGTGGGGATTCAGGCCCAGAGAGGGTGAATGACTTCTAAAAGATCACACAGCAAATCAGTGGCTTAGGTGGCATTAACCCAGAAAGGACAGGTGTAGGAACTTGTTGGAAAGGGCTCTTGAGGACTAATGATCTTGGTTTATTTTCTGTAACACAGAACCAAGATCAAAGGGAGTGTCCTAGGAGAAGCCTAGAAAGAAAATTCCTCAAGGGCAGGGATCTTTGTTTTGCTTACTGATGTAGCCAGAGCAGCACATGGGCAGTACTCAGTAAACATCTGTTGTGGAATGAATAAAGGGCAGGGGGTTCACTGGGGTCTCCTAGCTGCTCTGCATCTGCCCTGGCCCTTAGGCTGGTGAGCTTGAGGTCTAGAAATGGCTTCTAGAGGGTTCCTATGGCTGGGCCATCCCTGCCTGGGATATCTGCACTGTCCCATGGACCTGGGCCTTGCCCCCAGCACCCTGTGGCCTAGCCCATGTCCTAGTCCCAAGTCTCCAGCTCTTCTCTGACTCCCACCCTCACCCCAGGCTCTCTGTCCACCAGCAGAAACGTAGGAGGTTACAACAAAATCTGAGCTGGAAGAAACCTTACCTGTAACCTAATATATGTTTGTTTTGTATATCTCCCTATATATATGTACATCTAGACATACACATACACACACAGGCAGATGTGTTATGTATATCAAAGGGAATTTTGTTCACAACTTTGTTTTGTTTTAGGGGGTGAAGGTGGTAGGTACATAGGCCAGGAATCAAACCTTGGTCTCCCTCCTGGCAAGTGAGAATTCTACCACACTGTAATGTGTACTTTGTACTGTGTGTGATGCTACGTTCATTCTATACTTTATTATGCCCCTTTTTTTTTAAACTGAAGGAAAGTGAAGCTCATAACTTACCCAAAAGTCCAGTTTTTAAGTTGCAGTGTTGTGATTTGAACTCAGACCTGCCTAACTCAAAAGCCCACGTCTGTCTAATATCCCAAGGACCCAGTACAGTCATTTCTCCTGTAGCTTCCAAATCAAGTAATTGTCCAGTCTCTGCTTGGGATTACCTGAGGTCAGAAGCTACAGGGTAAGGCTGTGGGGCTAGCTTGGGAACCCCGTCACCAACTGGAACCAGAATTCATTCACTCATTCAACAGATATGTATTAAGTTACTGTGCTGCTGAGGGTCTCAGAATCTGGCTTCTTCCTTAGATGTCACCCCCAAATGCATCCTCTCCCCAAATTCATCTTTGAAGGAATGCTTCTGCCTGGTGCCTGGTTTGTGCTTCCAGCTGCAGCTAGCAGGGGGCAGTGGCGGGCCTTGCTGGGAGCTGCTTTGCTGTGAAAGAAGGGGAGAGAGAGAACCGGGTAGAAACAACACAGCCCGTCCACCTCAGATGCTTCTTTAGATTTACAGATGCTGGACCCCGATCTTAGTGTGAATTCATTTTCTTAAAACAAAAGATTTTTTGCTCCACAAGTAATACATATTATTTCATAGAAACTTAAAATAGATACAAACAAAAAGGAAAAAAAGAATCTATAAACTAGTAATAGCCATTGTTAATATTTTGGTTTCTATCATTCTTTTCCTTTGCGCGTGTTTATATGGATTCCTAATTTATGATATTCGAAAAAATTGATATACTTTGAATTTTGTTGCATAGTACTAAAAAACTAACCATATCACTTAATGGCTGATTACTGTCCACATCGGGACCTACCACACCTAATTGAGCCAGCCCTCTTCTGTGTAGCCAGCTCTTCCATCACATTCCTGATTCTTTCCTGAGAATAGAATCCTTGAGGTGACTGTGAATGCTGAATCAAAATGTATGCAGAGGGCAGGCCACGGTGGCTCAATGGCAGAGTTCTCACCTGCCGTGCTGGAGACCCGGGTTTAATTCCCATGCCAAAAAAAAAAAAAAAGTATGCAGAAATCGAAAGTGTTTGGTATTCAGAGCCGAGCTGTCTCTTTCGGAAGATAATACAAATTTGTACTTGGCAGTTTTCCTTTGCTTTACGATGCTTTCCTGGCAGCCTCTCCCTGGGTGACCAGAGCCCACGGGCCTCCTGGAAACCTAGGTCCGTTAGTGACAGAGTGAATATAATGTCCCTGTTGACTAACAGGGATTTCACCTGTTGCCCAAGGGAACTGCTAGCAGCTTCCCCTTTCACTGTCTGTGCTAAAGTTTGAGCAATAAATAAGACAGACACCCTAATTTTTATAAACTCAGAGTGAGATGAAGAATTGTGGTTATTTTTAGATAATTCCAATCAATGAATTATTTTTTTTAATATGATGGCTTTACGGAGATGCAATTCACAGACCATATTGCTACCTCACGTAACAGTACAATTCAGTGGTTTTTACTATATTCACAGAGTTGCGCAACCATCACCACAATCAAGTTTAGAACATTTCATCACTCCAGGAAGAAACCCCCACCACGTTAGGAGTCCCTCCCAGTCCTTCCCAGCCCCAGGCTCTCGTAGCCACTGCTCTGCTGTCAGTCTCTAGGCGCGCCTATTCGGGACATTTCACATCAATGGCATCTTACACTGTGGAGCCTTTTGTAAATTGGCTTCTTTCACAAAACATCAAGTTTCCAAGGTTCAAGCCACGTTGTAGCAAGTGTCAGGACTTCCTTCCTTTTTACTGTCAGATTATAGTCCATTGTGTGGATATACCAAGTTGTCTATCCTTTCATCAGCTGATGGACATTTTGATGGTTTACACTTTGGGGTCGTTATGAATAGCATTGCTGTGGGCATTCCTGAGGAAGGCTTTGTGTGAGCATGTGCTTTCATTTCTCTTGAGTGGATGCCTAGGAGTGGAGTTGCTGGATCAAAAGGTAACTCTGTTTAACCTTTTAAGGAACTCCCCAGATTGACTTTGCATGAGTAGCTAGACTAATAAGGTAGCTAGACTAATAATAACTTTTGTGTTGAATATCTGGAAAATTATTTCAGTTCCCCACTACATTTCTCACAGTACAGATATTATTGTCATAATGATGCTGTGAAAAACCAAACATATATGGGCTCCTCTAACTTGAGTAAATGAAGAATGTTCAGCACTTTGGTTTCTGTTTTTGCTTTGCTTTTTGAGCATTCCCCTCTCTTTATTTCTTTTTTTAGTAATAGATTGTTTTAATATAAAAAAGCATAAATAAAAGGCAAAAGCAGTGCATAATCATAGTATTGTTGATAATTCCTATTTCACATTTAAGTAAAAATTTGAATATAATAAATTTCAAATTGAAAAAAAGTAAGCTTAAAATTTCAGAAAAAATAAAATAGAATGCAAAACTTTCTTCCACAGTCCCTCTCCCAAAAAATAACCGCTGTCAGCAGTATCTTTTTTCCATTTTTTAAAAATTGATTTATTAATTTAAAAAATTAACAAACCAAATAAAACATCAACATATATAATCAGTAATTCACAATATCATCATTTAGTTGCATATTCATCATTTCTTAGAACATTTGCATTAATTCAGAAGAAGAAATAAAAAGACAATAGAAAAAGAGATAAAACGAACACAGAAAAGAAAAAAAAGATTATACCTACCATACCCCTTACCCCTCGCTTTCATTGATCACTAGCATTTCAAACTAAATTTATTTTAGCATTTGTTCCCCCTATTATTTATTTTTATTCCATATGTTCTACTCGTTTGTTGACAAGGTAGATAAAAGGAGCGTCAGACACAAGGTTTTCACAATCCCATTGTGTCAGCAGTATCTTGATTATCCCTCGAGAGAAATTCCATATATAATCCTCGTAAGTTGTAAGAGTGAGGGTGCTTATCTTTTTTAACTAAACGGAGGGGACCCTCTTATATGCAATATGCTATTCTTTACTTTTGTAGTTCATTTAAATGGAAACTCTCTCCTTACCTGCACAAATAGATCAGTCTTTTTAATAGCTGCCTGGATTTCCTTTGATTGGATGGACCAAAGTCTGTTTAACAATAGATCATCATCTATTGGTGATTTCCAGTGTTTTGCTATTACAAAGAATGCTGCTGTGCACAGGCATGTATTATATCTCAGCAGATTTTTTTTTATTGACAAAACATAACAACATACAAACACGAACATTCTTAACATATGAACATTCCATTCTTGATATATGATCAGTGACCCACAATATCATCACATGGTTATATATTCATCACCATGATCATTTCTTAGAGCATTTGCATCACTCCAGAAAAAGAAATAAAAAGAAAAAAGAAAAAACTCATACATACCATACCCCTTAATTGACTGTTAATGTTTCCATCTAACCCAATATATTTTAACCTTTGTTCCCCCTATTTTTTTTCTATGCACCTTACCACTCCCTTTCACTGATCATTAATATGTCAATCTACTCAATTGATTTTAACATTTGTTCCCCCTATTATTTATTTTTAATCCATACGTTTTTACTTATCTGTCCATACCATAGATAAAAGGAGCATCAGACACACGGTTTTCACAATCACACAGTCACATTGCGAAAAGCTATATCATTATACAATCATCTTAAAGAAACATGGCTACTGGAACACAGCTCTGCGGTTTTAGGCACTTCACTCTAGCCTCTCTAATACACCTTAAACTAAAAAGGGGATATCTATGTAATATGTAAGAATAACCTCCAGGATAACCTCTCAACTCTGTTGGAAATCTCTCAGCCACTGACACTTTATTGTGTCTCATTTGTCTCTTCCCCCTTTCGGTCGAGAAGGTTTTCTCAATCCTTTGATGCTGAATCCCAGCTCATACTAGGATTTCTGTCCCGCTTTGCCAAGGAGGTTTACACCTCCTTGGTGTAAAGATTTTTGCTCTTAAGTTTGTAAGGCAAATTTCTAGCAATATAATTATGTGGTCAAAGGGGATGTGCATTCAAAGCTTTGCTACACAGTGCCATTTTATAGAATCAATAGAAGAAGGTTTCTAAAGCCAAAGGTTCTTGTGAAACTTATAAAGAGAAGGGTTTCAGTCTATCCAATAGAAAAAGCAGTTGGCAAAGTTTGAGGAAGTAAGGCAATGGTAAAATTCAGTCTGGGCCCACAAAGATAGGCTGTATTTTATTTCCAAGCACTCACTCCAAGTCACAGCTAGTTGCCTACCAAAATTGTCTAACAACAGAATTTTGTCCTCTGCATAATGCAACAATGAAAATTATCTTTTGAAAAACTGACTTAAAAGCTGGCATTTTCCCGCCTCTGCTGGGCTGTGTGACCTTAGGCGAGTCACCTCCCCCCGCCCCCGGGCCTCAGCTTTCCTGTCTGCAGCATGAGGGGTAAACCTACATGTCTCTCAAGGACCTGTCCAGCTCTGATTGTCTAGAGAATTCAGCACTTCCCACGTTTTAACTTCTAAGTGGCCCTAGGGAGATGACAGGGCTTCTTTCTCCCAATTCTCAGACGCACCAGCTGAGGCCTGGAGCCTGCCCTAGGTTGCACGGTCTGCAGGGATTGCCAGCCCGTGCCCTTCCCGCACCCCATAGGGGAATGGCTTTGGTGGCACTCCTGGGCTGAACCCCCATTTTGAGCTCTAGCCCAGCAGGTCGGGGAAAATGTTTTTCTGTCTTCCCTGCCCTCTGCCCCCTCACCCTCCACCCCCCCATCATGGTCCCAAGTTCTCTTGGGGTCTCTGAGCACCTTACCCTGCACCCCAGGGCCCCATGGCCAGCTCCTCAGGCCACCTCTGACTCTTGCCTTCCCCTCTCTCCTCCCTGCTCTCAGGTGGCTGCTGAGATCTTGGTGAGTGTCCTGTTCTTCATTTGGATTTTGACTTCCTCTCTGAGTGCCATCTGGCTGCATCTCTGGGGATGGGCTGAGCAGGGCAGAGTTGGCAGTGATTTGGGGGCCGGCTTGTCACGTTCTCTCTCTCCCCTCAGGGCCCTTTAAGGACTCTGCTGGGTAAAACTCCAAACCCTGGCATGATTTATGCTACGTACTACCAGCTACTTAGTACTTTCCTTTACATTAACTCAGTTCATTTTATTTATTTATTTATTTATTTTTACTGAAAATGAGTTTTTTTAAAGGGAAATTTAATCTCAGTATAAATAGAACTGGTAGCTGGCTAGAAGATGATTGTGGAAACATAGATTTATGGTGTATTAAAATAAAAATTGTCTGCCCATTGACCACTCTTGGGGAAACCTGGGCTAGGCCCTTTTTCCTTCCACGGGAGCACATACACCCAGAGGGTCCTTCAGAGAGGTGTGAGAACGGGTGGAGCGGTCCTGTGGCCCCGAGGCTAGGGTATAAGGCCCAGAGCTCCTCTGGGTCAGGCCAGGGTCCCTGGGAACCACAGAGGGAAATGGAGGCCTTTCTCCTCAAGGCCGGGGAAGGAAGAGGGGGCCAAGCTCATCTCCCCCAGATGGTTGGGTTAGCTCTGCTGCTAAGTGCCATTCTCAGCCAAGGCACAGGTATGACAGTGTCTTCTTTTGTCTTCTTTTCCAAATCCTTTCCTTGAACTGGGCCCTACAGGAAATAGCAGATACACCCTCTGGAGATAAAACTTCCTTGGAGACGCGGTTCATGACCATCTTGTGTACCCGCAGCTATCCACACCTCCGGAGAGGTAACGCCTGCCACTCTCCCAGCCCTCACCCCAGCAATAGGGTTTTGTAGCTGGGGCGCCTGGGACCCCCAAGGTGCTAGTCCTGGATCTGCCCCTAACCCATCAGGTAGCCTCAGACCCACCCCTTGTGCCTCCTTAGGGAAGGAAGCAGGTGGTATGCATGGGATAAGGATGGCAAGTTGGTTTCACCTCAGAGGCCAACTCTGATAGAAGTTGCCTAGAATGATGTGTTAAGAAAGATTCTCAGGTTCAGTGCCATGATCCATTAGTGATGTCTGCCAGGGGCAAGGAGAGGAAGGGTGGTGACAGCATGAGGAGCACATAGGTTTCTTAGAACCACAGGCTGCCACATGCACAAGGCACACCTGTATGCAGAGGTCATGATACGCCCTTTCTGCTAAGACATTTACATTTGAGCATGCATTTGACTAGCACTTTTCAGTAAAATATTGAAGGTGCTTTAAGTGGCTAAAAGCAAGGACTTGGGACTTGTATACTGAGCTGCTCTTGATTCAGATCCCCCACTTATTGGCCGTGTAACTTGGACATGGCACTGAACCTCTCTGTCCTCAGTCCCTTATCTGGAAATTAGGATTCTAGATCCTACCTTACAAGATTGTTCTAAGAATGTAAAAGGTGGAGCACGCAGAAAGCACCTGGCACGGTTTCTGGCACATGGATAGTACTTCCTCAGGGTTGTTACAACTATTTCCACTAACTTGTATCCCAATTTTCAGGAGTATGTAAAGGCCCAGTGAGGGGAAGATTTTCTCCCCAGGCTGCTTGCTCCGTGGGCCATGGATAAAGCTGTGATTCTGACCAGTGCTCCTCATGCCACCCAATCTAGGTTCCTAGAGCTTATCCAAGGCTGTGGGGCCCTTGGCCGGGCTGCAGGGGTTGATAGGGGGTATAGGGTGGGGGTGGGTTCTGATTTGGTACAGATTTGGAACTGAGCTGGAGGCAGTCTTGAGGTTAGAACTTCCCTCACATAACCATACCAGTGCATTTAGAGCTGGGCTGCAGCCATGCCTGCTGTCCCCTTTTCCACTTTCCCATGGGCAGAGCTGAGTGACCCAGGGGAGGGGTGCTCTCCCCCAGCCCCTGGCCTGAAGCTCACCCCCCCTCTGGGCCTCTCTCGGGGGCCAGTCTTCCAGGAGTTCATCAGGATGACCAACTACGATGTGGAGCACACCATCAAGAAGGAGATGTCCGGGGACGCCAGGGACGCGTTCGTGGCCATTGGTAACTGCCGAAAGCTAAGGACAGGGCCAAGGGCTCTGAAAGTGTAGTGTTGGCGGCTTCCTCCGTGACTAGTGCTGGGAAATAAAGACTGCCACGCATCAGCTTTGGGGGTCCTGCCAAATATGTGACTGCAGGAACTCTCGTGAGGACTCGCTCTAGACCATTGAACTTAGGAGGAAACAGCTGTCCTGGGGGAAGTAACCAGGAAGGTGGAGGTAGGGCAGAGTAGGGGCTGCAGTGTCACACCAACTAGAGTGTACACACACACACACACACTCACACACTCACACTCAGAGTCTTTCCTCCTCCCAGAACCTGGATCTCTTTGGTTATTCTTTTCTCGTGTAATTGGGTTCTTGACTTGAAAAAGTCTTCCCCTGTTTGGATCTGAAATTCTTCACGTAAAAATGCATAATGTTTTTATTGGTGTTGATTATTGTTATTCCTTTATTTAAAAATGCATTGATGTAAATACTTTTCTTATCTTACCAGGAGATGCCAGTAGAAAGTTTCCACATAACTGCTGTCAATTATAAGATTCATTCTGATTTCAGAGATGTTAAAATGTAGAGAAAGTGTTTTGGATTAGATGAAATAGAGGTATTACTAAGTTATTATTATTATTATTATTATTATTATTATTATTATTATTATTATTTAGCATTTAGTGGGCTTTTACCACCTAAGAACAGTGTCTAAGAAGCATCATGGCTGGTTAAAAGCCTGAAATCTGGGTTTGAATCTCTGTCACTTACTAGCTGTATGTCCAAATTTCCTCTTCTATAAAATAAAGATGATAATAATGCCCACTCCATAGAGTGGTTTTTGTAAGAATTAAATTACTTAATCATACATAAAGCCCTTAGAACAATGCCTGACACATAGTATGCACTGGGTAAGTTTTAGGGCCTGGGTTCTGTACTGAATTATTTATACACCATTTTGGTTAAATCTTCACTGGGTTCTATATTAGCACATGTTAGAGAGGAGGACACTGAGGTTCAGAGAGGCTAAGTACCATGGTGGAGCTAGGACTCAAACCAAACCAGAGAGACTGCCTGAGCCCAGAATTCATACTCTTAATTACCTGAGTAATTGGTCTTTCAAGACTTTCAGATCTTGCTCCCCCTATGTTTCTACATCTTCTCTCCCTCCTTCACCTTGAATGTGCATACATAGCACCTATATACACACACCAACACACTGTGCCACACCATGCCACAGCATGTACTGAGGCCCTCTGCAGCAGACAGACAGACCTCAGTTTCTAGAGAAGGCTTGCAGGCTGGGTTGCAGAGGAGAGAAGTTTTTGCCCATTCTGCTCTTTAACCAAACCAACTAAACCTAGTCCTGGAATCAGGGGAGGCTTCCTGAAAGAGGTGACATAACTAGGGATGTGTACATCAAGCATGTCAAACAGGATGGGAAGGAATTGGGGGAGGTAAAGTAGTGGAGGAAAAATGAGAAGCACAGCCATGTTGGGAAGACAGAAGCACAAAGGAATCTGCATTAAGTTGGGAGGATGGAGGAGCAAGGAAGATGAGGTGGCAAAGGGAGGCAGCAGCCTGGACCTTCAGGCCAAAGAGCTTAGGATTTGTTTGGGCGGTAACAAGGAGCTACATAAGGCTCTGGAGGAGGGAGATGTATGTATGATGTGATGACTCCCTTGGGGTCTCTGAGCCTGCCGCAGGCCCCTACAACGTCGCCTGTGTAATTGGGCCCTTGGATATAAATAATTTATATCCAGACTCATTCTGGCTTTCTTGAACCAGCACCTGGCTCCTCTTTCTGCTGTCTGAGACACCTCTTTCTAGGCTCAAGAAGTTCCTGAGGGCTTGAGAACCCCAAGCCTTAAGAAAGGGCTGGGGATGATACAACCAGGCAGGCATCACCTGGGGTGGGGATGGGGGTGGGGGTTAGGGGGCAGGAGCTGGCAATGCAGTAAGAGTGTGCAGGCCGCAGGGTAACACTCAGCCCCAGAGGTTGGCACACACCTTCAGTTATACCACATCAGGGTATCTCAGAGTAGGGTGACCAATCATCCTGGTTTACATGGACTTTCATTGCTAAAACCAGAAGGATCCCAGGCAAGGTAGGACAAGTCGGTTGCCCAGCACCAGAATCTTCTGGAGAGAAGGTTAAACATACAGATTGGGTCCTGCCTCATGAGTTTTGTATTCAGCACATCTGGGGAAGGGCCTGAGAATTTGCATTTCTAAAAAGTTTCCAGGTAATAATATTGATGCAGCTGCTCCTGCAACCACACTTTGAGAACCATTGCTCTAAATATTTCTAGAATATTGAGTTGCTAGGGTGCAGCTTAAGAACCAGAGTTTTAATTAAGCTTCTCAGGTAATTCTGATGCTCAGGTAATTCCAGACATTGTGCCTTGAGTATGCTGCCTTGGGTTCAGGTGGGGTTTATTCCCTTTGAATCTGATACTAACCTTGATTAGCTGCCAGAGCCTTATTAGGAAGTTAGTTGCAACCAAGGGGGAACCAGGCCTATAAAAGATGACACATCCAGGAGGAGACATTGGGCAGGGGGTATGGAGGTGTCACTGCCAGGTACATCCCTGGGACTGGCAGTGACCTGCAGGCCAGCACTGGGGAGAGGACCTAGGAGGAAGAACCAGCCCGGAGTCTGGGCTCACGTCCTCTAACCAAGTTCTCTGTCTCTCTCTCCTTTTCTTACTAGTTCAAAGTGTCAAGAACAAGCCTCTCTTCTTTGCTGACAAACTTTACAAATCCATGAAGGTAAGAAAATTTGCTCATTTGTTCCTTTCCCTTCAAGTACTTATATAAACATGCAGAGGTGAACTATCCCTCAGAGTGGGGCTTGTGGGAGCTGTCCCCACTCGTTTGATATTTATCATCCCCGGCCTGGGCTCTGGGGCAGTGGTTCCTGGCTGGGGGCACTTTTCCTCCTGGGGGCATTTGGCAGTGCCTGGAGATATTTCTGGTTGTCACAACACAGGGGGTGGTGCTACTGGCATCTGGTGGGTAGAGGCCAGGAATGCTGCTGAACATTCTGTAATGCACAGGGCAGCCCGCCACAGCAAGATTATTTGGCCCCAAATGCCAAGATTAAGAAACTCTGCTTTGGGGACATAGGGCTGAGTAGGATGCCGCCCCTACCCTCGAGGAGCTCATGCTCTGGCAGGTGACATCATGTCTCCTGAACTATGGCTGGGAAAGGGAGCAAGATGCTCAGCTCTGGGATATGCCCTGCTCTGAGAAAACAGCCCAGACCATGCTGAAGGCAGCATGACATCTGTATGTATGTTTGAAAGTGGTTAAAATGGAAAATGTTATGTTGTGTATACGTTACCACAATAAAATTTTTAAAAACAACAGCACAGAAGTGTACAGCACAAAGAATGAATCCAAATGTAAACTATGACCTTTAGTTAATACAATTACTATTATATTGGTCATCAATTGTAACAAATGTACCACTCTAATGCAAAATGTTAAAATAGGGGAAACTGTGGGGAGGGCGGGGAATGGGTGGGCATACAGGAACTCGGTACTTTCTGCATAATTTTTCTATAAGCCCACAGCTGCTCTAAAAATAATAATAATAAAGTTTATTGAAGTGGGGGGGAGAAAACACCTTGGACCACAGTGGCCACCCCCTCAGCCCAGTGAGGGGCGTCTCGGCTACTGACAGGGCCTGGGTGGCTGCTGGTGGGAATGAGGTGGTTGTAGTATTCTCACTCTATAGAGGAGGAAACTGAGGCCTTGGTAGGCCAAAAATCTGCCCAAGTGAACGTAGGTCTCTGAGAGGTGGAGCTGGGACTTGAGCTCAGCTCGGATTCCCCAGTGGGTGCTTCTAGCTCCCTGAGGGCAGAGGCGGGCCCAACTGCCACACAGCCCCACGTCCGAGCTTGCGCCTAGGGTCCTTTGTGCCTGTCTGCCTACACAGTCCTAGGCACAGAGGAGTTTGGATCAGGACCCTTTGTGGAAGAAAGAAGCAGAATAAACCCCCTCGGTTTGGATGGACTAAAGGCGAGCGGCCAGTGGGCACCCACTGCGTCCTGCTTACGTGGCCCCTTGTGTCCCCCTGCCCCCCAGGGCGCTGGCACGGATGAGAAGACACTCACCAGGATCATGGTGTCCCGGAGCGAGATCGACCTGCTCAACATCCGGCGGGAGTTCGTTGAGAAATATGACAAGTCCCTCCACCAAGCCATTGAGGTAGGGGCGGGCGTGAGGGCAGCAGCCTTTTTCACCCCCACCGTCTTCTTCCCAATGGGTTGTCTCTGAGAACAGCTAAGATATTCCGAAATGGTAGGAGACCTGCCTCATTGTTCATTCCAAAGTAAATTCCGGGTGGATCAAAGATTTAAACCTAGCATTTGCAGCTACAAAAGACACTAGTAGAAAATTGGAGATTTTTCTTTTACAATCTCAGAGCATGGGTGGCCTTTCTAACACAAGGCAAAAGGATCATAAAAAGACACACTGAATATATACAAATTAAAATTTTCTGTAAAGCAAAAAATACATGATAAATTGGTAAAAAAAAAAAAAACCAGTTTGACCCATAAAAGAGGTTAATTTTCTTGATATATATGAAGAACTCCAAATTAAAGGACATGAATATACGCTTCACAGAAAAAGAAATACCAGTGTGCTTTTTTAACAACAAAAACTACCCTCCTTCAGAGTTAAAGCATGCAGATTAAAACAAGAGCCTTTATTTTAAAACCAACTTTACTGTAGTATAATTTAGATACTGTAAAATTCACCAGTTTTAAGTGTACAATTCAATAATTTTTAGTAAATTTTCTTGAGTTGTGCATCCATCACTAAAATCCAACATGATAGCATTTCCCCCCCGCAATAAGACTTCTCCTGCCTGTGCCCCTGTTCTTGCTGCAGCCTGGGAAACCGTTAGTGTACTCTCTGTCCCTCAGAGCTGTCTTTTCTGGGCGTCTCATATAGGTGTGGTCTTTTGTGTCTGGCTTATTTCACTTTTATGGACCCTGTGGTTGTTTTTTTTTTTTGGCATATGAGATTGGCCAAGATCTTAAAGTCTGATATTGAACTTGTTTGGCAAATGGTGGGAATGTAAATTAGCAGTACATCTTTAAAGGTCATTTAGCTATTTCAAATTTTAAAATGCACCTACTTTTTTTACTTAGTTCTTGTAAGCAGTTTACTTGTAAGAAACCTATAGATATCAATATCCTATAGGTAATGCCAGACATGCTCCCACTGGCATATAAGAGAATGTTTCTGCCAGCACTGTTTACAGCAGCAAAGGTTAGAAACCCTCCCTGTGTAACTGATTAAGTAAATGATGGTACAGCCATATGGTAGAAAACTATACAGCCCTGAAAAAGCATAAAGCATCTCTATGTGTTGATTTGGAATTTCTCTAGTTCAAAAAAGTACAGCCCTGAACAGTATGAATGGCAGGTGTCCATCTGTGCAGAAAAGGAACATTACATACATACACATACTTGTATATGCACAGAATATTGCTAGAGAGCCATATAAGAAACTAGTAACCATGGCCAATTCTTGACTTTCATTGCATACTCTTTCCTTTGGTTTGAATTGTTTATAATATGGAGCCCCTCTAACGAGAGACACTGTACCACACAGGAGCAAGTCTGCCCTCCCCAGCCCTACTGTGTGCCCTTGAGCTGTGCTTTGAACGTAATGATATTCATGTGAATTCCTAGCAAGGGCCCAAACATGTGCAGTTATGTCAGTTGATGAGAAATCACCTGACACAGTGTGGTAAGAGCCAGGGGTTCTAGCAGAGCACAGGGAACAACAAGCGAGGTGAGAGCTTACTCTGCTTGGGGCAAGAGAGAGGGCAGACAGGATTTGGGGTGGTGCAGGAGGGCAGGCTGTGCAGGAAGAGTGGCTGGACAAACGTGGAGAGAGAACCAAGGTGCTCCCAGATGGAAAAGAGGAAAGGGAGGTGAAGCTGCAGAGGTCTGCAGGGGCCAGATCACAAAAGGCCCTGAGTACCAGGCCGAGAACTTGGGCCTTTTCTCGAGGTTAGTGGGGAGCCACGGAAAGGGGCACAGTCACATTTGTGTGTCAGCTGCGTTGGCCTCCAATGGGCAGCTGATAGGAGGGGGCTTTGGGGCCTTGCAGGTTGTTTTCACTCACTCTGCTCTCCCTCTGCTTCTGCCAGGGCGACACCTCCGGAGACTTCCTGAAGGCCTTGCTGGCTCTGTGTGGTGGCGAGGACTAGGGTCAGCAGCACCCAGCACGTGACCAAGCCTGGCTGCTCAAGCTCCAGAGACTAAGGAGGGAGGGGTTTAGGGTTAGGGCTCTCATCTCCCAACAGGAGCTTAGGAAAGGCTCCCACCCCCCCTATGGGCCATTGAGGGCCTAGAACTGGCACCCCAGTCGAGGTTGAGTGGCTAAAGAACTGTAACCCTAAATCCCATCCACCTCTATAC
>PVIY010041622.1:0-21509 GCA_004026745.1 Myrmecophaga tridactyla | reverse complement strand
GTCTATTCAAGTCTTTTGCCCTTTTAAATATTGGATTGTTTGTCTTTCTTGTTTTTGAGTTGTAGGATTTCTTTATATATTCTGGATATTATATCCTAATCAGATATGTGGTTTCCAAAATTTTCTCCCATTGTGTTGGCTGTCATATTAGTTTCATGATTTTGATGCAGAAAAGTTTTAATTTTGATGAGATCCTATTTATCTATTTTTTTCTTTTGTTGCTTGTGCTTTGGGTATAAAATATAAGAAATCATTGCTTAACACAAGGTCCTGCAAATGGTTCCCTATGATTTCTTCTAGGAGTCTGATAGTTCTGGTTCTTATATATGGGTCTCTGATCCATTTTGAGTGGAATTTTGATTAGGATATGAGGTGGGGGGGTCCATCTTCATTCTTTTCCATATGGAGGTCCAGTTTTCCCACCCATTTGTCAAAGAGATTATCCTTTCTCCACACAGTAGACCTGGCACCCTGGTCAAAAATCATCTGGGGCTGGGCAGGCAACAATGGCTCAGTGGCAGAGTTATTGCTGGCTATGCCAGAGATCCGGGTTCGATTCCCAGTGCCTGCCCATGCAAAAAAAAAAATCAATTGGGGGTGCACAGGTGGTTTAGTAGTAGGGTACTCACCTTCCATGCAGGAGACCTGGTGTTGATTCCTGGAACATGCACCCCCCCCCCAAAATCAATTGGCCATAAACGTATGGGTTGATTTCTTAAATCTCAATTTGATTCCATTTGTCTATATCTGTCTCTGTGCCAGTACCATGCTGTTTTGATTACTGTGGCTTTGTAATAGTTTTTTTTTAAAAACTTTTTCTTAATTAAAGCAGTTTTAATCCCACACCATACAGTCTATGCAGTGTGTACAATCAATGGCTCTCAGTATACTCACACAGTTATACTTTCATCATCAAAATCAATTTTAGAATATTTTCATTGCTCCAAAAAGAAAAACCCCATATCCCTCATACCCCTCTATTAATGACACTTGGCATTGGTGTGGTACCTTTGCTACATTTGATGAAGGAATATTATAATATCATTGTTAATTATAGTTCATAGTTTGCATCAGATATATTTTTCCCATATATCACCCTGTTATTAACACAAAATAGTGACACATTTATTCTAATTCATAGAAGAAAGAACATTCTTATGTTTTTAATATTAATTACTTTCATTATCCACATCAGGGTCTGCTATGTTATACAGTCCCAAGTTTCATCCTCTAGCTTTCCTTCTAGTGGCATACATGACCATAAACTTCCCCTTTCAACCACAATCACAGAAATGATTCAGTGCTGTCAATTACACTTATAATAATGTGCTACTGCCACCTCTATCCATTTCCAAACCTTTACAATCAATCTTATTAAAAATTATGCACAAAGCTTCAGCTCCTCATTCTCTGCCCTCATTCTATCTTCTGATAACCTATAGTCTAGATATTAACTCCATGAATTTGCTCACTATATTTAGCTTATATTAGTGAAATCATACAATATTTGTCCTTTTCTGTCTGGCTTATTTTATTCAACATAATGTCCTCAAGGTTCATCCATGTTGTCACATGCATCAGGACTTCATTTCTTCTTACAGCTGATTAATATTCCATCATATGGATAACCCACATTTGTTTATCCATTCATCAGTTTATGGACATTTGGATTGTTTCTATCTTTTGGCAGTTGTAAACAATGCCACTGTGAACATTGGTGTGCAAATGTCTGTTCATGTCCCTGCTTTCAGCTCTTCTGAGTATATCCCAAGTAGTGGGATTACCTGGTCATTTGGCAGTTCTATACTTTAGCTTCCTGAGGAACCACCAAAGTGTCTTCCACAGTGTTCGTCACCTCTTGGCTCAGTTTATATTGAGGATCCCATGGGTTAAAAGTTAGTTTTTCAGGTCTTTCTTTGCCTGTGTCTTGCCCTAGGCAAGCATAGTAACTTTCAAGATTAGTATGTATGACAATTACCCCTCTAGAAGATGATTTCCTTTCCTTTCTTCTCCTCTGAGAGTCCTGGGCTATTCTATTTATTTTCATACAATTTTCCCTCTCTGGGGCTGTGATTTGCCAGCTCCACTCCTGTGTTCTAGACTACACTTGCACTCCTTTCAGCTCTGGGTCCATTGCTTCACAATGGCTCAGTTCCCCCTTTCTGTGTAGCTGTTTTGCTTCCAGTAGTGTCCAGGTTATGGAACCCTGACCTGCACCCTGAGTCTGCCCTCTAAGGAACCAGATAAGGTCAGTATAAAAAGACACCCAATATTTTCATGTAGGTGCAGCAGCAATTAGTATCTGGAATGGGAGTGTATAGAGCTTGCCAGCAGTTAAGCCATAGGACACTTCAGTTTCAGGGAACTGTTGAATGAACACGTGCAGACTGCTAGAGCAGTACTGTTGGTCTGTGTGGGCCTACCTACATTCCCAGGCCTAAATGCATGCAGGATATTAAACCACCACCACCATGGTGGCTCTGTATTCAGCAACCATGGTAGGAGGTGTCACTGTGGGTAGCATAAACTGTGGACCTGAGAGTGGGTAAAGGGTTTGGAGCAGCATATCTGTCTTGCTGCTTTCCTACCTTTTTCAGGTGGGTTTTTATCAATTCAGCATTTGTTGTGTCTTTCTCTAGTTTCAATCATCCTCCAGAATTTGAAGAGAATTAAATTTACCCTTTTATTTAGCTGTGTCTAAGGAGAAATGCTCCCCAGAGATGTTTTACATCACCATCTTGCTGACTTCACCCTGATCCAGCCCCAGTTTTTTAATTTTAGGGGGGATGGTGGTTAAGGACCACAGTGCTTTACGTTTTGTCAGAACAGAATGGATAGCTCAGAAAGTGCTCAGGGGAGCCAGGGCAGCCTTCATAGTTGGGCAGGGCTAGGCAGGTTGGGAATTAGGTCTGGTCAGTCCCAGCCATGGTCTACCTGTGTCTTCCCTCTTAGGCTGGGCCTTATATATGCTCATTCTATACGCTCTGTGGGCAGAGGAAGGAGGCTGAGAGTAGCACGCTGGTGAGGGGCTCAGTCTTGGGCTTCCCATTGGGCCCTTGGCCCCCAGTTCCAGTGACTCACTTGTACTAATTTTGGCATAACTGAGGCCAATGCCTTCACTTGTCACTGGTGAGGATGACATTGAACAGCATTGCTGTGATCCACAGTTCTCATTTCCAGAGGGTGTCCTCATCATAGAAGAAGGGGTTGTCCCTACCCTCACCCGACCCTACCATACCCCCTTGCATCTGTCCTAGGATGTGTTGTTAGAAATGCATTCATCCTGGTCATTTTCTGCGTCTGTATTTATCTGGTTCTGTGTAGTTACACCAGCCTATTGGATCAAGATGAGGGGCACACTGGAGTTCTGGTTGGATGTGTTTAGGGCTTAAGTTGAGATATGAATGTCCATAGAGTTTGGCTCTAATGGAGGAACAGAGGTGGTCTTCTCAAACATCTGGCCCATGGTGGGGAGAACCAGACCAGCGACAGTAAAGAGTCACAGGCAACCAGATAGCAACATGTCAGAGGTGGGAGTCCTGAGCTTGAAGCCTTGTGGGGTGGGAAGCAACCCTGTAGCTTTGTCAAGGCAAATGACGTAGTGGGGAGGTGTAGGAGGGCAGTAACCGAGATGGGCTCAGTCATTTCCTCTTGGGTTCCTTGGCTTCAGATCCTGGGATGGGAGCAGGAGAGGGAGATGCTGAGAGTGATAGTAGGTCTTGAGAAGGGGTGGTGTTTTAGTTTCATAGGTTGCTCCAACAAATACCTGGTTGGCTTAAACAATGGGAATTTATTAGCTTACATTTTGAGGTTGGGTAAGTGTCCAAGTCCAAATCAAGGCATCATCAAGGAAATGCTTTCTTCCAAAAACCTGCTGGTGATCCTTGGCTCCTCTGTCACATGGCAAGGCACCTGGTGGCATCTGTTGGTCTCTCCCTTCTGTTCTGGGTTTTGTTGCTTTCAGCTGCTTGCTTTCCTGGCTTTCTCTTTGTCTGAATTTCACTCTCTCATAAAGGCCTCCAGTAATAAGATTAACCCATTCTCAATGAGGTGGGTCACATCTTAATTGAAGTAGCCTCATCAAAAGATCCTACTTATAATGGGTTCACACCCACGGGGATGAATTACATTTAAGAATATACTTTTTAGGGGTACATACAGCTTCAAACCACCACAGGTGAGCTTGGGGAAAATGAGCAGGAAGGTCCTGCCTGTGTGAGCCTCCCCTGGGGAGGGGATAGTGGCAAGCAGCAGGGCACAGGGTTCAGTTTTGATACCATTACAAAAGACAGGAGTCTCCTCACCATCACATGGCAGGTTTATAATTATAAATTACTATTTGTGTATATATATTACATTTGCATATGACATAAAAATGAGAGCATCTTTATCAAAAGGCCAACACTGATGGACTGGTGTTTCTTGAGGCTGGCTCAAAGATGTGAAAGTAGGAGATGAAATTCAACCATACCGGTAGAAACAGAAACTAGATGAAATTCAACCATACAGGTAGAAACAGCATGGGATCAAATTTTATCTGAGCCTAAAGAATGACTTCTATTTTGTCTCTCCTAACCTACCATGTACTCCAGTTTCTACAGCAGTATGAAATGGAAAGAACTTTAAAGCCAGTTATATGTGGGTTCAAATCCTTGTTTTATCTTCTTTTATTTGTGTAAATTATTTACCCTCCATTATCACTCTCCACCTATTAAATAGGATACTAACTACTACATTTGCAGGATTGTTGTAGGGACTAAATGAAATGGTATATAAATCTGCAACAGTGCCTAGTGATGTCAGAAATATTAGCTACTATATATTAAGCATAAACTAGGTGTTAAGTACTTTGCATATATTATTTAATCTCCACATAGTCTTAATCCAACAGGTACTGTTATTAGCACCATGTTACAGTTGAAAAGCACTGAGGCTTAGAATAACCCAAGGTCACACACTTAGGAAGTGGTGTAATTGGGACCCATGCTTTGTAGCACTACATAATTGTTAATTTCCATACGCCCATATTCAGGGTCTGCCATACATTCTTTATCGAATATCCTGAGTATCACTGGCAGCTGATGCCATGAACTACTCTGAGCAGAGCATAAGACTAGATGTTGGGGATACAATGAAGAAGTTAAGAAATGCATCTTGATATTCAGATGTGACACGTGCACATTCATCTAACTTATCTCATCTAAGACTCCTACTAAAATGACCCATAGATCATAAAAACAGGGACAACCATTTACTAGCACTAGAAACTAGGGAAGGGTACCAGCCATGAGTCAGGCACAAGACACAATGAAAATTGAGAACACTCACCCATAGCTTGTGAAGGAACAGCTATGACCAGGAGGCAAGAAGGAAAATTCCAAGCAAAACCCACCAATTCCTTCCTGAGTAAAAGGTGTGAAATCAGAGTGCAAAGGGTGTCAGCATCACACTAGAGACTGTGTCCCTGAGAGCAAGAGAACATGGGGAACTTGTCCAGGGCATCGATAGACCCTGCTGGGCAGACGGTGGGAAGCTCGGCTACCCCTGCAGATGCAGGAAAAATTCTGGTAAAGAGGCAAAACTTCCTGCTGTGACTGTTTACAGCTCCCTTCCAGTTTGTAGATTACTGAAGTGCTGACATTCATTATGGGAAAGCTTGGCTTTTCGCTTCCTGAGTCAACTGTGTTTGAAGGATTTGAACAGGAACCGATATTACCTCCAGTCCTATTTGACAACAAGCCAGTCCTGGGGAGGGATTGCTGTCTGAAAGATGAGCAGATAGAGAAATTTCACCAGTCAAAAGAAGAGCAGATGACTTTGGAAATGAATTTACAGCCATGAACAAAAGGAAATTTTAGGAAATTCCTGATTATCTATTCATAACAATCTTCAAGAGGACACTGAACAAAACTGTATAGACACTAAAAGCATAACATCACAAACCCCAATGAAGGCAATATACAGAAGGTAAGGTAAAACCAAAAAAACCAAAGCAAAAAACAAAATAGAGAATTCTCCCAAAAGAAGAGGAAAAAGGATTAAAAACTGAAAATGATGACAGACACTGGGGACAGAGACAGGAAATCCAATATGTATAAAGTAGAAATCCCAGGAGGCCAGAGCAGAACAGTGGCAGTAGAAGCAATAATTACAGAAAGAAAGCTTTCCTAAGCTGAACACAGAGATCCAAGCTAGGGTCTCATGAGATAGACAGAAAAGATTTATCCTTTTTTGACAAAAAAAAGTCCAAGATGCAGAGAAATGGGAGGACATGCCCAATGTCTCATTCTGGGAGAGCCGACCTCTGGCTTTCAGGGCAGTGCCCTCGCTGTACCTACACGGGAGACATGTGCCACTGAGGTTTGTTATTTACACTTCAGACAATTCATTCAAACGAGCCTTTCAGATAATAGGAATATATAAATATTAAGCTTTGAATCTGGCTCCTGCTAAAAATGGGCAGCCGTGTACATATGTGATAAGGTCCTGAATTCCAGAATCAGCCTTGAGGATTGTCACCAGAAAAATGCTACTGTCACCCATAATTGGTCCTTCTACGAGTCTCTGAATAATTCCATGACTCATTGAAGAGTTCATGTTAGAAAATATCTTCGACCTTGAAAAGATTATTTCAGCAGTTGTCAAACACCTTTGCATAACTCTGCGTGCTATAGGATTTTGAGCACAACCACATCTGGGAAAGAACAGACGCTGAGACACCAAAAACACAGGCAATAAGAGAAACCATAGACCAAATGGATTTCATCAAAATTTAAAACTTATAATCAAAGGACATTATCAATAAAGTGAAAAGACAACCTACAGAATGGGAGAAAATAATTGTAAATCATGTGTCTGATAGGAGTTTAATATCCAGGATATATAAAGAACTCATACAACTCAACAACAAAGAGATAAGCAGCCCAATTTAAAAATGGACTAAGGTTGATTTTATAAAAATTACCAATAAGTACAAGAAAAGTTGTTTACCATCATTAGCCATCAGGGAAATGCCATTCAAAATCACAATGAGATATCACTTCACACCCACTAGGATGGCTTTTATTTAAAAAATGGAAAATTACAAGTGCTGGCAAGGATGTGGAGAAATTATAATCTTTGTACAACTGGTAAGTGGAATAAGCCAGACACAAAAGGACAAATATTGTATGATTTCACTTATCTGAAATATCTAGAATAAGCAAATTCATAGAGACAGAAAGTAGATGAGAGGTTATCAGAGGTCAAAAAGAGGGGGGAAAAGGGGAGTTATTTCTTAAAGGGTACATAGTTTCTGTTTGGGGTACTAGAAAAGTTTTGTTAATGAATGGAGGTAATGGTAGTATAATGTTGTGAGTTTAATTAAGGCCAGTGAGTATATACTTGAAAAAGGTTAAAATGGAAAATACATATATATATATGTATTAAAAAATAAATAAAGGAATGGAAGTCAAACCTACAATGCAGCACAAGTACGTATCTTTGCTGATAGAAAGCAATAATCAACTAATTTGAAAAGCCCACTCCTCCAGGGACCAATGCCCAGTATGCCTGAGTCAGATTCAGAGTTCAAGACACAGGTTTGCATCAGCTGACCCCTTGGCATGGCATATGCTGCACTCTAATGCTCTGAGTCCCAACTACCACTTGCCCATGTCCTCTTCTGCCCACCCTCCCAGGCTCTGTATTAGCCTTCAGCTCCCACAGTGCCAAATGACTGACAGTCATGACTGTCAGCCCCTGCCCACTCCCCAACACTGGATGAAGTGCAGTTTTGACAGGGGTAGCTATTTTGGTTTCACACCCTGTGTAGGACTTTATTCTTTTGAAATACCAATTTGGCCTCCTTCTCCAGCCAGCTGAATGTGTTTATATTGTCAGGTTGCCATCCAACATAATGTGCACCAGATCTGAGAACCAACATCTGTCCTCCCACAGTAGCCTTCCCATTGGGAGCCCTGGAACACTTTTCAGCATGCCCAGTACCTCCTGGGTTCAGTCTAGGGAAGGCAGAAGTTTGTGCATGAGGAACTCTCATCCTGGCTCTCACCTGGTACCCAGTACCATTCTGGCACAAAGCCAAACCTTGGATGGACCAATATGTGAGGTGATGCCGTTTGCCACATTTTGGAAAAGGCATGCATAGAGATTGCCATAAAACTCAAGGAAAGGGCTGTTGTCCCCCAAGTTTCATTGCTAGATAAGAGACATCTCACAGTGTGATTATCCTCGCAAGTTATATCCTATTACAAGGCCCAAGGGATGGTCAGAATCTATGCTCAAAATATACTAACGGAGCCTTGCTTAGGCATGTAATAATGGAATGTAGTCCCAAAACAGGAATTCTCTTTCTCTGGTCTTAGGGATGCTACTCAACTGAAGGGATAAGAAACAATGATTTATATCTCTCACCAAGTTACATCTACCAGACAGGTAAACATAATGTTCAACAACACCCTCTTACTTCCTGTCCTTTGGTTGCCAGGACACCAGAGTATGTAACAAAAGAGAGAGGTGTGTAACTCACCAGGGTCAGGTACGTGCGTTGGCCAGCCCATGTGGTTCAATCCCATCGGGGCACTCTGAGAAAATGGAGGATTTCTTCTAGGAAGAGTTAAAGACTCTGGAGAGGTAATGGTCGTCTTCCTCCAAAACTGGGAGAGAAGGAATGAGGCAGAGAGTAAATGAGGGAAAAGGTCATGAGGGATGACATTCTGTCTTTGCCAACTCCTAACCTAACTGCCAAGGACCTTTGCCATGAGCAGAGCCTGCAGCCAAAATGTGCAAAATTCTAGGTGGCACCATTCACCTAAAAATGCATGAGAAAAGCTTCTCCTGGGGTCTGGAATGTGCAACCTGCCGGACCACATGTAGGCAACACTGGCGGAATAGGTTGTCATTCAATAGTGAAATGAGGATTCTTGGGAAAATCTCTATCCACCGCCCCCACCATGTCTCCCTCAGTTGGTCAGCCACATTACCTGATATTTCCCCCCAAACAAGACTGTCAGTTTTAGCTAAAGCATTTATTGGGGATTGAATCATGTACCTCCCAAAAGACATGCTCAAGCCTTAATTCACATTTCAGTGGGTGTAAACCCATTTGTAAACAGGACCTTGAACATGTTATTACTAGTTGTTATGGACTCATTTGTGAATAAGATCTTTGAACATCCCACTTAAATGAGGTTAAACTGAATCAGAGTGCACCTTATTCCATTTGGCTGAAGGAGATACAGATGCAAAAGCAAGGACAAGCAAGAAGTAAATAGAGGCCAGAAATAAGTAGGAATCAGAGGAACAGATGCATGGAGAGATCACCATGCAGCAGAAGCTTGCCAGAATGCTAGAGAGTTTGGGACAAAAAGACTAAGCATATTCTTTTGGGGACACTTCATTAAAGCCCCCAGAACCTCTTAATTATGAGGCAGACTCTACCCTTCAGACAGTAAGGATCAGTTTTGCATGTAGTCTTGGGAAGGCAAGAGATATTGTCCTTTTATCATCCATCACCCAGAGATAAACTTGATCTCTCCAAGTTTTGTCTACCTCATAAGGTTATTGTGAAGATTTTCCTGTTGTATCTCTCACATTATTAAACAAATAGTGCTTAGCAATTGTAAAAGTGATTTCTGGAAATAAATCAAGCAACATACAAGTAAGGATTAAGATGGAGCAGCACACCCCACCCTGTTCCTTCCATGTGAATGCAACTAAAAACTATGGGGAGAATACCAGAAGCAGTGATCTGAGAACTCTGATTCTTAAGTAGTTACAGGTAGACTGGAGGAGGAAACCAGAATTTTAAGTCACGTTAATCTTGTGGTGAGGTCCCTACTTTGTTGTTTCTCCAGTATCTCCTGGCCTGATTTTTTCAATAACAGTTTGAAACTTGATGTGGACAACAAGGCGCTAAAAGAAGCCGTCTCTGGTTTGAAGAGAGGAAAACAGACCCCTACAGATTGTATTTTTATTGTGCTATTTTTAACCATCACAGTCTCATTGGCAGTCCCATTACAGTAATGACAGTGGTGGTGAGATAAACACCTAAAACTCTGAGGAAGAAGAATCTTTCTCTCTGGCCAGAGGAACTGTGGGCCCAAGAGCATGGGAGAGAATCCCTGATTCTTTTTTTCTCCCTATATCCTCCCTCCGCTTGGCTCCAGAGGCAGCCACAGCTGCAGGAAGTGCTGAGAGTGGGAAATGAAAGCACAAGCTTTCTAGCCAAAAGACCAGTAAGGGAGGAGAGGGCTTATGGAAGCCAGGAAGGTATAAGCCTGCAGAGAGGAGGGAGCTCAACAGAAGATCCCATAAAGTTGTGTATGAACTCCTGACCTTACCCCCAAATTAGGTGCGAGTGGGTGTGACCCAAAGTCTCTAAGAACCAAACTATGGCGTAGATCATTTTATAGGTCCAGACTGGCCACTGGGTGATTCAGGACATTATCCAAATAACACACTGCAAACCCTTTGAAAACTGAACTGATGTAAGAAACACTGTCCCAGAAGGACAGCCAGAACTTTCAGCTTAAATTTAATTGAGGCAAATGCCTGACAAAATTCAATAATCACTGTTCTCCAAGGACGTAACCAAGGCCCATAGTTTAATAATATTAAAAATTTCTAGGATATAATCCAAAATTACTTGGCATACAAAGAACTATGAAAATATCAATGACATGTAAGGGAAAAGGCAATCAATAGATAGCAACACCAAAATGGTATAGTTGTTGAAATTACCCGATCAAGACTTTAAAGTAGCTTTTATAATCTTAAATTATAGGAAGTAAGGACAAACTTGAAATAAATGGAAGCTATCAGCAGGGAAAGAGATGATACAAGAAAGAATGAAATTGGAATTTTGGAACTAAAAATGTAAGTGAAAAAATTCACTAGGAGACTTGAATAGCAGACTGGAATTTACAGAGGATTAGTATACTTGTAATTAGCTCAATGGGAATGATTTAATCTGAAGAACAGATTAAAATGACTGGGAATAAAAACATAGCTTCAAATACCTATGTGACAGCAAAGGTCTAAAACTCCTGTTATAATCTAAGAAAATAAGAAAAGTGTGGTACAAAAAATATCTGAAGAAATAATGGCTGAACACATCCCAAATATGAGGAAAAACATTAATTTACAGATACAAGAAGTTCAGTAAACTTCAAACAGGTAAACCCAAGGAAACCTATGCCCAGAAACATCATAATCAAACTGCTGAAAACTAAAGACAATGAAAAAATCTTGAAAACAGCAAGAAACAAACTATTTATCATACAGAATGGAACTAATGACTACAGATTTTTCTCATCAAAAACCATGGATGCCAGAAAGAAGTGGAACCATATTTTTTAAATGGTGAAATTAATCAATTTTCAACACAGAATTAAATATACAGCAAAAGTATACATCAGGAATCAAGGTGAAATAAATACATGAAAAGTTAAGAGAATTCATAGCCACCAGACCTACTCTAAAACAAATGTTAAAGGAAGACCTTCATATGAAAGGGAAATGATACCAGAGGAAAACTTGAAATTTCAGCAAGCAACAGAAATGTTAACTATCTTGGTAAGTATCTCAGACTATTTTTCTCCTCTTAAATTCTTTAAAAAAATGTTTGACAGTTAAAAGCACAGTTGTAATTTTGTCTGATGAAGTTTTCAATATATGTCTATGTAATACATATGACAATTACAACATTATGGAAGAGATTAAAGGGATCTATTTGTTGGAAGTTTTCTACATTCTACTTAAAGTGGTAAAATATTAATTCTAAGTAGAGTTTGAAAAGTTAAGGATATTTTAATCTTTGGAGTAACCCTTACAATAAATAGATAAATTAAAATAGAAAACTGAAAAAACTAAAATTTGTGAAGTCCAGCTAAAGCAGTATTCAGAAGAAAGTTCATAACACTAAGTGTTTACATTAGGAAAAAAGGAAGGCTTCAAATCAGTAATCTAAGTTCTTGCTTCAAGAACTAGAATAGAAAAGCAAAATTAACCCATATCAATAGAAAGACATCATGAAGATAAGTGCATATTTCAATGAAATTGAAAAACAGGAAAACAATAGGGAGAAACCCCATAAAATGAAAACCTGGTCTTTGAAAGAAAACCAATAAAATTGAAATAGCTCTACTTCCAGCAAGACTGACAGATATTAAAAGAGAGAAGACACATATGACCAAGGACCAGTATGAAAAGTGGTTATCACTTAGCTCCTGCAGCCATTAAAAAGACAACAAGAGACTATCACGAACAACTTTACACTAATAAATTTGACAACTTATAAGGAATGAACCAATTCTTCTAAAACCACAAATTAACAAAAGTCAGCCAAGATGAAACAGACAACATGAATATTCCTATAACCATTCAATAAAGTATAGTCTTAATATAAAAACTCCTGTAGAATTCTTGCCTACCATGCAGGAAACCTGGGTTTGATTCTCCGTCCATGCATTTCCCCCAAAACAAACAAACAAGCAAATTAAACAAGCAAACAAAAATTCAACAAATGGTGCTGCAATAATGGGATACCCACATGGAAAAATAATGAAGCATGACCCCACCATACAGCATACAAATAAAAAAATTAAAAACAAATTAAATATAAAAGCTCCTGAAAAACAAGCCTTCAGTCTCAGATGATTTCAATAGAGAATTCTACCAATTATCTAAAGAAGAAATAAAACTAATTTTGCACAATCTATTCAAGAACATAGTAGAGGAGAGACACTAGTCAATTCATTTTATGAGACCATGTTACTCTGACAACAAAACCATACAAAGAAAGTATAGAAAGAAAAGTATGTGCCAATATTTCTCATTAACTTATATGCAAAAGTTCTTGACAATACTATTAGAAAATGAATCCAGAAATGTACAAAAATTATTTTATGTCCCAATGTGATTTATTCCAGATATTCAACATATACAAGGGAATTAATGTAATCCACCATTTGAAAAGGTTAAAGAAGAAAAATCATATGATTGTATCAATTGACACAAATAATTTTTTGACAAACTCCAGTACACATTCATGATAAAAATTCCTAAAAAACTAGGAATAGAGGGGAGTGCAATGGTGGCTCAGTGGCAGATTTCTCGCCTGCCATGCCCGAGACATGGATTTAGTTCCTGGTGTCTGCCCATGCAAACAAACAAAACAAAACACAAAAAATAAAAAACTAGGAATAGAGGGGAAATTCCTCAGCTTGATAAAGAATATCCAAAAAAACCCACAGCTAACATTACACTTAATAATGAAAGACTAGATGATGTCCCACTAAGATTATGAAAAAGGCAAGGATTACCACTCTTTCCACTCTTACTTAACATAGTGATGGAATTTCTATCCACTGCAATAAGGCAAGAAAAATAAAAGGCATTCAAATTAGAAAGCAAGAAGTACAGCTGTCCCTTTTGCAGATGATATGACTGTCTAGATGGAAAATCTCAAGTAATCTATAAAAAATTCCTAGAAGTAAAAAGTGAGTTCAGCAAGTTTCAACATACAATAGACACATAAAATCAAGCATATTTCCATATAATAAGAATCAACTTATGGAAACTGCAATTAAAAACAACACAGGATGTATGGGTGGTTCAGTGGTACATATCTTCCATGAGGGAGAACTGGGTTCGATTTCCAGACCATGCAACCCCCACCCCGCCAAAAAAAAACCAAAACCAAAAAACAACACAATTAACCAATTCTTAAGAACATGAAATGCAAGAGCATAAATTTAAAAAATACAGGATCAGTATGCTGAAAAGTACAAAATGCTGATGAAAGAATTTAATGAAGACCTAAATAAATAGAGAAAGAGTGTGGTTTCAGGTTGGAGGACTCAATATAGTAAAGATGTCAGTTCTACATAAATTGGTCTGTAGATTTGATGAAATTCTTTTCAAAATCCCAGCAAAGATTTTTGTAGACATAGACAAGATTTATTTTAATGTTTATATGATAAAGCACTGGCCTTAAACAATTCTGAGAAAGGTAGCCACAGTAATCAAGACTATATTTTGGCAGAGGGATAGAAAGATAGATCAGGAGAACTGAATAGAGATCTCATAAATATGCTGGCACAGATATATCCAACCGATTTTTTTTTTTTTGGCTTGGGCAGGCTCCGGGAATCGGACCCAGGTCTCCAGCTTGGCAGGCAAGAATTCTTGCCACTGAGCCACCACTGAAATGCCCCCAACTGATTTTTGACAAAGGTGCAAATGCAATTCAATAGGGGAATTTCAACAAATGGTACTAGAGCATCCACAGGCAAAAAAACAAAACAAATAAACAAACCTTGACCCAAACCTCATACTTTACTCAAATGTTGACTCAAAATGGATCACAAATTTAAATGTAAAATATAAGAGTATAAAACCTTTAGAAGAAAACACAGGAGAAAAGCTTCAGGACTTAGGGGTTGCAGAAGAGTTTTCAGACCAAAAGTACATCCACAACAGGAAAAAAACAAAAAACAAAAAACTTTTGATCTGCAGAGACCCTAAGAATACGAGAAGAAAAGATACCAATTGGGTGAAAATATTTTCAATCCACATAATCAACAAAGGACCAGTATTTAAAATATAGAATTATTCTCAAAGCTCAACATAGCAAAAACAAACAATCCAATTAGAAAATGGGCAAAAGACTTGAAGAGCCATTTCACTGCAGAGATAACAAATAAGCACATGAAAAGCGTTCAACATCATTAGGCTGTAAGGAGATACAAATCATGTTCACAGTGAGTGATCACCACACCCTCTTATGTAGTGATAAGAAAGGCTGAAATAAAACACAGCACCACCACCAAATGCTCTCAAGGATATCAACAGCTTGCATCACTCATACGCTGCTGGTGGGAACGTACAATGGTACATCCTCTGGAAGATGATTAGACAGTTTCTTATAAAACTAAATAGATATCTGCCCTATAACCCAGCAATTAATTGAACTCTTGGGTATTTACCTCAGAGAAGTGAAAACAGGTTATTATGCTATTAAACATATATTATTTATAATAGCCCCAAACTGGAAACAACCCAGATATCATTCAACAGGTGAGTGATTAAACAAATTGTGATACATCCATATCTTGTAAAACTATTCAGCAATAACAGGAATGAGCAAATGCCCTGAGAAATTTCTCCAGGGAATTTTTCTCAGTGAAGAAAGCTAATTCCAAAAGGTCACATGCTTTACGATTCCACTTGCAGAACATTCTTGAAATGACAAAATGACAGAAACAGAGTACATACATATTTGTGTCTGGCAGGGGTCAGGACATGGAGGAAAGGGGTGCTGGTGACATAAAAAGGGCAACACATGGAATTCTTGTGTGTCTGTATCCTGACTACATCAATCTGGGTTGTGATATCGTACTGTCATTTTGCAAGATACTCCCGTTGGAAGAAGCTGGTTAAAGGGTATACAGATCTTTCCACGTTATTTCTTAGAACCTCAAGTGAATATACAATTATCTAAAAATAAAAAAGTTTAATTGAAAAATGAGATTTAACATTTTTTATATGGCCTCAAAAGTGGGAATTCAGAAATACTGTCAGCAGAAATGGGACTCCATGGGCCCATCCCCCCCCCCCAGAAACACTGGACAAATAACCAACACTGTCAGAATCAACAATGTGGGAACTCTGGAAAACAGTCCTAGGTTTACAGCAACCAAGCAAATCCCTGCACACTGCATTTGCCTCGGGCAGACCTTCCTGACAAGAGCACTAAAACTCAAGAAAATCTCTGTCTTATCACCAACTGGTTGCAAAATCAAGAAACAGATACCTCAAGAAATCAATCCCAGAGTTACCATTTAACAATATTAAAATGCACAGTATGCAATAAAAGAATACAAGACAAATAAAGAAACAGGAAAAGATGGCCTATCCAGAGGAAGAGGATTAAAATCCAGAAAACACCAATGGAGAAGACCAGAATGTGCACATACTAAACAAAGCCTTTAAAAATTGGTCTTAAAAAGGCTCAAGAAGGGGCAGGCCATGGTGACTCATCACTCATCAGCAGAGTTCTCGCCTGCCATGCGGGAAACCCAGGTTCATTTCCTAGTGTCTACCCATGCAAAAAAAAAAGCAACCAAACAGAACTGCTAGAGTTGAAGACCACAATAATTCCAATGAAAAATTCCCAGAAAAAGTTCAAAAGTAGATTGGAGCTGGCAGAAGAAAGAATCAGTAAACTCAAAAAGAAGAGGCTTGAAATGAATTAGGCTGAGGAGTAGAAAGAAAACAGAATCATTAAAAGTAAAAGGGGGGCAGGGCCACAGTGGCACAGCAGGCAGAATTCTCGCCTGCCAAGTGGGAGACCCTTTGATTCTCAGCCCATGTGCTTCCCAAACAAACAAATGAAAATTCAACAAATGGTGGGGCAATAAGAGGACACTCACATGGAAAAAGAATAAAATGTGACCCCCGACATACATAATACAAGGGAGAAAAAAAAAAGTAAAAGGAGCCAAAGACACCTTTGGTACACCATAAAACATTCCAGAAGGAGAAGAAAGAAAGGAGCAGAGGAATAGTCAAAGAAATAAGGACTTAGAACTTCCTAAACTTAGCAAAAAATGTAAATAGGCACATCCAAGAAGTCCAGACAACATCAAATAGGATAAACATGAAGAAAAATATACCTTGTCATATACTGATCACGCTATTTAATGCAAAGGGTGAGGAGAGA
This sequence comes from Myrmecophaga tridactyla, assembly GCA_004026745.1. Classification (NCBI taxonomy): domain Eukaryota; kingdom Metazoa; phylum Chordata; class Mammalia; order Pilosa; family Myrmecophagidae; genus Myrmecophaga; species Myrmecophaga tridactyla. The sequence continues at coordinate 4,786 of PVIY010041622.1, read as the reverse complement.
GTTCTAGCAGCTGCAAGAGAAAAAGCAACATGTTACATACAAGAGAGTCCCGATTACTCAGACTGAGTGCCCATTTCTCATGAGAAACCTTGGAGGTAAGAAGGCAGTAGGTTGAAATACCTCAAGTATTGAGCCAAGCACTTTATATCCTGTGAGACTTTCATTCAAAAATGAGGGAAAGAGTAAGACAGTCACAGATAAACAAAAGCTGAGGGAGTTTATCACCAGTATACCTATTCTACAAGCAATGCTAAAGGAAAGACACTAGACAGTGGTTTGTAGTGGCATAAAGAAATAAAGACCTGAAGTAAAGGTAACATTTGGGTAATTATAAAGTCCAATATTATTGTGGTGTATTGTTTGGTATATAATTCCACTTCTTCTTACATGTGCTAAAATGCAAATGCACAGAAAGTAATGATAAATCTATGTTTTTGGATATACAATGTACAAAGATATGGGTGGTAACAAGTACAAAAATAGGTGAAGGGGACAGAGGGGCATAGGAAATTGTATGCTATTGAAGTTAAGTTGGTATCAAACCAAATATGATTGTTATATATTTAGGATGTTAAATTTTAACTCCATGGCAACCACAAGGAAAAGAGATGAAAAATATATCCAGATAGAAATGAAAAGGCATTCAATATGGTATATCACAAAAATACAAATAAATTTAAAGGAGACATTAAAGTTCTTAAAGAACTGGAAGAACTAGAAAAAGAAAAGCAAACTAAACCCAAATCAAGCAGACTGAAGGAAATAACAAGGATAAGAGTGGAGATAAATGAAATAGAAAACAATAGCAAGAATAAAAACCCCAAAAGTTACAACTTTGAAAAGATTAATAAACTTGACAAATCTTTAGCTAGACTGACAAAGAAAAAAGAGAAAGGATTTTCAAACAAAACTCAGAAATGATAAGGGGGATATTATTACTGATCTTGTTGACATAAAAGAAACTATAAGAGGATACTACGAATAACTTTACACCCATAAAGTAAATAACCTAGATGAAATGGACAAATTCTTAGAAAAACATAAACTAACTACCTTGACTAGGAAGAAATAGAAGATCTAAAGAAACCAATTACTAGTAAAGAGACTGAATCAGTAATCAAAAACCTCCCAACAAACAAAAGGTCCAGATGGCTTCACAGGCTTAACAACAAATCTGCTCAAACTCCTCCAAAAAATCTGAAGAGCAGGGAAGAGTCCCTAATTCATTCTACAAGGTCAACAACACTCTCATACCAAATCCGATAAAGATACCACAAGAAAAAAAATTATAGCCCAATATCTCTTTTGAACATAGATGCAAAAATCATCAACAAAATACCAGCAAACTGAATTCAACAGCACAATAAAAGAATTATGCACCATGATTCAGTGGGATTGATTCTTGGTATGCAATAAGAAAACTAATTAATGTAATAAACCACATTAACATAATGAAGATTTTTAAAAAAACACATGATCATCTCAATTGAAACAGAAAAGGCAAATGACAAACCTTTCTGGATTGACTCCATGTGGTTCCCTAGGTGGAACACTTTAACAGGGAAGAAATTAGAGGCAGAAAAGCCCCATAGAGAGAAAGGGAGGGCTTAAACTGAACTTCTGTAAAACAAAAGGGTACCAGAACCCTCCTGCATATGGAAAACGTGCCATTGAGTGAGGGAGAGAATTTAAATCAGAGGAGTTGGGGAGAAAATTCTGCACAAAAACAGAGAGAATAGATCAAAATTCTTGGAGAAGAAACAGAGGAAAGGAAGCTTTCTCCTGGAAGTGAAACAATTACACATAAAGTGCAATCATAAAAATTGCACCATATATCCGAGACAAGAATCAGATGAAGAAGAGATAAGAAAGTCTGATCAGTTAAACATCGGATATTCTAAAGGTCTAGAATACGTTGGAGCAAGCATCAAAGAGAGACTTAGGGGGTGCATGGGTAGCTCAGAGTTAGAATTCTCGTCTACCATGTGGGAGATCTGGGTTCAATTCTCAGACCATGCACTGCACCCCGCCCCCCCCCCCCCAAATTTCAACAAATGGTGTTGCAATAATGGGATACTTACATGGAAAAAGAATGAAATGTGACCTCCATAATACAGCATACAAAAAAAAGAGAGACTTAACACAAAGCCAATCATCAGCAACAACAAAAATCCTAGACAAGAGGGAGAAATGGACCTTCAGGGTTAACTCATCAAGATAATCATATGCCTAGACATAAGCAAAAAATTTACAAGGCATGCTAATAAACAGGAAGCGATGACCCAGCCAAGGGAACAAATTACAACTTCAGAGGAGACAGAATTTGGAGCAACTAATCAAAGAAGTTTAAACAAATCTCTTAAATAAATTTAAGGAGATGAAAGAAAATGTGCATAAAGAGATAAAGGATATTAAGAAGACAATGTGTGAACATAAAGAAAAATTTGAAAGTCTAAAAAGAAACATAACAGAAATTATGGAGTGAAAAGCATAACTAAGAGATAAAAAAAATACCCCAGTATTTTTTTATATACAACAGTATATCTGAACAGGCAGAAGAATCAGTAAACTACAAGACAGGACAATTGAAATCTTATAGTCAGAAGAAAAAATAGAGAAAAGAATAGAAAACATTGAGCAGTGTCTTCGGGATTTGAGTGACAGCACAAAGTGCACAAATATATGTGTCATTTGTGACCTGGAAGAAAAAGAGAAGGAAAAAAGGGGCAGAAAGAATAGTTGAGAAAATAACGGTAAAAAAATTTCCAACTTTTATGAAAGACATAAATACACATGTCCAAGAAATGCAACGTACTCCAAACAGAATAAATCTTAATAGACCTTCTCCAAGACACATACTAATCATAATGTCAGATGCCAAAGATAAAGAGAGAATTCTGAAAGCAGCAAGAGAAATAGAATTAGTTACATACAAAGAGATCCTCAATAAAATTAAGTTCTAATTTCTCATTAGAAACCATGGGGGCAAGAAGGCAATAGTATGAAATCTTTAAGGTAATGAAAGAGAAAAGCTGCCAGCCAAAAATTCTTTATCTGGCAAAACTGTCCTTCAAAAATGAGGGAGACAATGGATGGAAGTGGACAAAGGGTACAATGACTGGAAGCAGAAAGGTGAACCATGGTATATACATATGATGGAATATTGTGCGGCTACAGAAAGGAATGAAGTCATGAGGCATACAATGAGATGAACGAACCTTGAGGACATTATGTTTTGAAAAATAAGCCAGAAGCAAAATTTTATAAGAAAATTGGTGTCTAGATTGTGAGCTCATATAGCAGTCACATTTATTTCTGAGCTTTAAGTGTTATTTCTAGATTCTGAGATGCGGTGCTATATGTATATAACCTGTTATTTCCATCAAACTTTGGGTACCCGTGTGACATCTAAGACTCAGAGTTGGAGTTTTGCAGCTCTGAAAGTTGGCATTGCCACATACAATAACTATTAAAGAAACCAAAAAAGAGATCAGGCTTCAATTAGAGATAAGAATGAACAGATCTGGTTGGGACTAAGGTAAATCTGAATACAGAATAAAGGATGATATTGCCTTTATTTTAGAACTTTGCTTATGGTATGAAACCAAAGGAAGAGAGCTTTATTTTCTCCAAAATCTAATTTTCTGTAGCAAACATTCTAACTCAACCTGTCTGGATAGTTCATTTAAACAAACCAAACACATGGAGCCCAGAATGGGAACGAGGGCTTATAATTCTGTATAGTTTGGTGAAATACCCAGACACATCCCAGAGTATGTTGGGTAGATAATTAAAGCATAGCAAAGTCTCTTGAGGGACTGGATAAAAAATATAGAACTATTAAACTTTCCCACTTGGGAAATCCCTGGTTACTCTCTCAAACATTGGGGATTCCCAAGTTAACAGGCTAAGCCCTTGATCTTGAGGGTTGCTTTTATGAAACTTACTTCTGTAGCAGAGAAGCTAAGCCTATCTATCATTCAACTCTACTCTTCAATTCCTATAGGAGTCAGAATACAATTGAACAAGAAGGCATATTTCCTAACAATAGTCACGCAAAATATAAAGTGGTAAATTGTGGAAAAAAACAACATAAAGATGGGTAACATAGGGATATGGGAGCAGAGAATGTGTTTGTTGTTGAAGCGAAGCTGGTATCTTTTCGAATTAGGTTATAGATATTGGTTGAGTAATACAAACCCCAGTGTAACCAAAACAAAAGCATTTCAAAAATATACAAAAAAGAAATGAGAAAGGGATCATTCAGATACAGTACAAAAGATCAATTATATAGAAAAAAAGATTGCAACAAAGAAAAAATGAGACACAAAAATGATATGACATATAAAAACCAAAGGACAAAATGACTGAAGTAAATACTGTCATTACATTAATAACACTGAAGGTTAATGGATTAAACTCCCCAATCAAAAGATACAGATTTGTAGAATAGATAAAAAGCAACTGTATGTTGTTTACAAGGGATTAATTCACCTTAGACCCAAAGACACAAATAGGTTGAAAATGAAAGGTGGGAAAAAGATATTTTATGAAAATACTAACCAAAAATGAGCTGGGGTAGCTAACTAATTGTATTAGTTAGGGTTCTCTAGAGAAACAGAATCAACAGGGAACACTTGCAAATATAAAATTTATAAAAGTGTCTCACGTGACCGCAGGAACACAGAGTCCAAAATCCACAGGGCAGACTGCGAAGCTGACGACTCCGATGGAGGGTCTGGATGAACTCCACAGGAGAGGCTCACCAGCCGAAGCAGGAATGGGG
>PVIY010041621.1:0-21543 GCA_004026745.1 Myrmecophaga tridactyla | reverse complement strand
CCTCATCAAAAACCAAATCAATGAATTGAGGGAGGACATGAAGAAGGCAAGGAATGAACAAAAAAAAGAAATGGAAAGTCTGAAAAAACAAATCATGGAACTTATGGGGATGAAAGAAACAGTAGAAGAGATGAAAAAAACAATGGAAACCTACAATGGTAGATTTCAAGAGACAGAGGTTAGGATTAGTGAATTGGAAGATGGAACATCTGAAATCCAAAAAGAAACAGAAACTATAGGGAAAAGAATGGAAAAATATGAGCAGGGACTCAGGGAACTGAAGGATAATATGAAGCGCACAAATATACGTGTGGTGGGTGTCCCAGAAGGAGAAGAGAAGGGAAAAGGAGGAGAAAAACTAATGGAAGAAATTATCACTGAAAATTTCCCAACTCTTACAAAAGACCTAAAATTACAGATCCAAGAAGTACAGCGTACCCCAAAGAGACTAGATTCAACACCCCCTTTATCAAAGCACTTCCAGTCTGTGATCTGCCCCAAGAGGTTCAAGACTTACAAGTCCCCATGCTCCTATGGGCCAATTCCTTTATACACACACATGTATGTATGGATGTATATATGGATGTATGGATGGATGGATGTACATATGTATGTATGGATGGATGGATGGATATATGTATGTATATCCATTCTGTTGGTTGGTAGTCTGAAGAACCCTGAATATTACAGCATATAAAGGTACACATTGTTTAATGAAGTTTTTTTTCCTAGTTGTATGTGTGTATACACATACAGCATATATATATATATAGTAACAATATATATATTGTTAGAGCTTTTTTCAGAATGTAAGAATTATGTGTGAAATTATATTGATGCTTTTATAAGTGTATGGTTATGAAGATGGGACTTGACCCCTGCTTGCATGGATTATTCCTAATTTAAAGTTAAATTGCTATATTATTGCTATATTGGTGAAGACTGAAGTTCCATTAATTCATTTATTGAATATGTGAATGAATACACATATTCATTAATTCATATATATGTACATATATATATACACACACATATATAAACTAAGTCTCAATGTAAAATGTATAACTTACTAAGGCTTGAGGTCTTAAATTTGCTACAGACCTGTACTGTCCCATATGGTGGCCACTAGCCAAATGTGACAATTAAAATTAATTAAAATTTAAATTTTAAAACTCAGTTCCTCAGTCACACTGGCAGCATTTCAAGTGCTGAACAGCCAAGCATGGCTTACGGCTACTGTTTTGGACAATACACATATTCTAAAAACATTTCCGTAATTGCAGAATATTCTAATGGACAGAGCTGCTCTAGACAATATTCTCCTTAAAGTCACAACATCTTTACTTTCTTTTAACATCCGTATCTGCATTCTTAACAGGAATAGTGTTTTTTGTATCTCAAGAGTCACATCAACATATGCCTCAGTTCAAATTATTCCTCCCCCATTTTCTGGTCTATGCATACACACATCACAAATAGTTTTTAACTTCTTACAAATGATCAAATGTCATTTGTACATTTGTACAAATGAATTAATGGAACTTCAATCTTCACCAATATAGCAATAATATAGCAATTTCACTTTAAATTAGGCATAATCCATTCAAGCAGGGGTCAAGTCCCATCTTCATAACCATACACTTATAAAAGCATCAATATAATTTCACATAATTCTTACATTCTCAAAAAAAGCTCTGTAACAATCAGCCAACTACCACATTAAAAGAAATCCTTAGCTTTTCTACTTTGCCATATACTTGGTTGATTTGACCACATGTTCAGTAAAAAGAGCTCAGTCTCTAAAATCAGACAGCTTGAGTCCTTCCGAATCCCTTCTCTGCCTCTTTCTAAGCTGTGTCAGTGTGAAACATTGCTTATCCCCTCTGAGATTCAATTTGATCATCTCTAAAATGGGGCAAATAAGGGTACCTACACCTCATATGTTGCTGTAAATATTAAATTTGATAATCCTTTTATTCCTGAGTCCAAGCTCTTATTTTTTAAAGTCTAATAAAAATTTACACAATTACATTTTACACAGTAATATTAGTGAACTTTGTCCAAAAGGGATATGCTTTAGGCTTACGTGTGAAAGCAAAAAAAGCTTTTATCACTTAAGTCTCTAGACAACAAGGAAAAAAGCCTTGCTAAAAATAACAATAAATAATTTCACAAAGGGCCAGGTGACACAGTTTATTAATCAATATATGCTCTTTGTATATACAACAAATCCATTTATTAATACTGTGACAGAAAAAAGTGAATCAATCCACATTATGTGGCAAAAAGAGACTGTGAGGATGATCATATGTATCACAAAAACATACAAGAATTTCTCCCACAGCTAAATACTTTTCAACATAATGACAACCTCAGGTTAAGGTAAAACAAAGTATGTTAGATCTGCTATATCCTAGGACCAAGGATCAAAAAATCAAGGGCATTCTCATCAAGCTGCAAAGCAGCTCTATCATTTATCCAGGATTATTTAAACATAGTTACTATGTGAAAAGTTAATCTACTTTGTGAATTGGAAAAAGTAAAACACTAAAAATGGAAAATGCATTAATCAAAAGCAACCCCAAGCCTACTGTAAAGGTTCCTAGACTGTAAACTCTTAGCAGATACATCTATTTCAGAGTTGTAACTATATTTTCTAAATCCTGAGATACTGAGCTATTTGTGTATAATCTGGTTGTTCCCGGAACTTCAGGCATATGGGTGACACTTAAGACTTGGAGTTAGAGTATGAAACTATGAAAGCCAACAATACCCCCCTCTAGGGTCGTGTGGAGTGAGCCCATCTGCCTTTTGCCATGGCTGCTGCAGGGGAAATAACCCTTTAAAATAAAAAAGTGGAAAATTAATTTTAATGTGAATTACAAATTTTCCTTTAAAAGCTTTTAAAGGTAAAAATTATTGCAACCTAAATTTATTCAAACAGTGTTAAACCAAATCAGGACAAAAAGAAGGGAGTAGTTTTGATTTCACATAACAACAAAACTCAAATTAACAACGGCTTAAACTGTTAATTTGTCCCTCATGAAAAAGTAGTCAGGGACTTTCTCATCTCCAATCTGCCTTCCACTGGGTGTGGTCCTTCTGGTATGGTTGCCAGGGGTCCTGTCATCATATACACATTCCCCACAGCAGGATGGAGGAAAACCATTAAGAGCACATGCTTCTTTCCTTTAAGGAGACTTTCAGAAAGTCAAACATACCTCCCCTTACATTTCAATGGCCAAAACTCAAGTCACATGGATACATTTCAGGTGGAAAATGGAAGATGCAGTAGCTGTTAACAAAACAGGATAACCCTGTTTTTTAAAGGGTTAATGTAAGAGACTGGCCCATAGTAAATAAAGTACTAGCTATTATTCTAGCTCCAATGAAGCCCTGGTACAAAAATGGACCAAACTAGTTTGCTCTGGGAGTTCTAGTTCACCTTCTCAAACTGTTCACTAAAATCCAGCTAGTCATCTTTAAAATCGTCTATTCTTGTGTGGTAAGTTCCTACTGCTTCCATTAACAAAGAACAATGAATGAAGGTCAATACAAAAAACAGCAAAAATTAAAGATTACTGAAAATTAAAAGCTTACACAAAAAAACCTAATATTTAAATATAAAGAAATTAAAGCCCAAAAAGATTAAGGTTACACATCTAGTCAAAGGTTAGGGGCCAGCAACAGAACCTAGTTCTGTACATTCTAATAGAAGTTTATTATAGAAAATTGTAAGACAGAAAATTATTAAGAAGAAAATAAAGATAATATGTAATTCCACAAACCTCCTGTCCACTACAGATGGCATTATTAGCATTTAGCAATTCTCATAAATCTAGTAAGTTCTTCTTAAAAAAAAAAAGGCTAAATACCCCCAATCACTCATTCAGTTACTCCTCAACATATGCTCTGAAAAAGTTTTCAGTGGCTAAAGTATTCCTTCAGAATTTTTAGATGGAAGCAAGACAAGAATATTTAAAGGAATCACATGTACTATTTCCACTCACCAGAAACCAGGAATTGCCAAAATTTGCACACAGAAGACATCAAATTCCTATCTGTGGTAGGAAACCTCTCTCATCCAAGCTATTCAAGCTACTTTTCCCACAATTTACATTTCAGAGTTTGCATATGCCAGGCATTGTGCTAGGCTAGTTTCTGCACCTGATACTCCAAAAAACTCTGAGAAAATAAGTAACACTGACCTACTTTTACAGATTTAGAACGGATTCAAATTAATGTGCCCAGAAACATAACTAGTAAATATTAAAGTCCAGGGTTCAAAATCAGGGCTGTAAGACTCCAAATCCCACACTTACTATTCCTGGTCTACCTATGAAAGCCTGCTAAATTCATTCCTATTTCTCTATCTTCACTCAGCCTATCTCAATTATTTCCCTCGTGAATTCTAATCCTACTTGCTCAAGTCACACTCCTTACTGACTTTCGTCATCACTCCAAACCCCACTCTCTGAATACAATATTTTGTCTATACTGTATAACCTGTTTCAAAATTATACTCTTCTTCTATTTACTGTTATTTTATGTCTTTCTTATTTCCAACTAGAGTGGTTACCTCTCTAGATAGCAAGAATAATTACTTTACACTTAATACACACTCCACACAACTCAAAGCTGCTAAATACATAAATACTTTGCTACTTGACTGACAAAAGAATACTTTTCCTCCATTCCGAATTACAGGGTGACATTATAGGAAATTCATTCAAATCAAGTTCAAGATTCCTCTCTTCTAAATCCTAGAAATAATATTCTTTTCCAAGATAAAATAACATTGTTCTCCCCTTCCTAAGAGATATTTCTGACCAACTATTTGTGTATGCTGATAGGATATGAACAGCTACCATGGGCATAAATCCTTAAAAAGTACAGTTTCCTGTTTATATTTGTGTATAGAACTGCTCTCAGAATATTAGAACAGCTGTTGCACTATTAAATTTACTTTCTTAAACAATATTTTTAAAAGTGAGCTTTCTGGAGAACTCACAATAGTATGTAGACTATCAAAAACAGTGGCAAAACTGGCATGGAAACGGGTAGAACATTGACCTGTGTCTTCCAGTTACTGCCTTAGCCCTGAACTTTAAAATACCAAAAGGAGTTGATGCCAAGGAGACCAAACAACTCTTACTTTTGAGATTCGCAGTTTCTAAAACACAGCAAATTCCACAGTCGATAAGCTTTGCAATTTAAAATAAATGCTACACTGAAGTTGAACCTGAAGGCAATCTTGCATAGTTTTCATGTTGCTGTCTCATTTATAACCCATTAGTAAAGAGCATTAATTAAAAATACAAAAATTATCATTTTGGCAAATATTTAGGTATTTATTATATGCTAAAAATTATTTATATATTTTTAACTCATTATAATCCTCACAACCGCCAGTATACTAGAGAACTCATTTATGTTCCTGGTAAAAATCAACTCCTCAGTTTTTTTTTTTTGCTTGGGCAGGCACTGGGAATCAAACCCAAGTCTCTGGCCTAGCAGCTGAGAACTCTGCCTGCTGAGCCACTGTGGCCCACCCACTCCTTTGATTTCTGGACAGTATTCTGGAGATTTGTACTGAATCTCTACATAGATAACCTTTGACCTAGCAATTTCACTTCTAGAAATCTAACCAATAAAAGTATCAACATGTAAACATAAATATATAAAGCAACTTGTTGAAGCCTGATTTGTAATAGTGAAAAATTAGAAATAACCTGTGTATTTGAAGAAAATGTGCTGTATCATATGAAATATTACATATTTAAGAATGAGGCAGAGTCACATTTGACTCTGAAAGATATATAAAATATATTAAGTGGAAAAAAAGGTTATAAAATATGGTATGATCCTATTTGTCTAAACACATATTTTAAAAAAACCATGTTGTAAACATTATAATGCCTCATTACTATGGTCTAATTGTAATGTGCAAATTCTGAGAATTGAATCCAAAGGCACAGGTTATCAGGGGAAGGGTTATTATAAAGGTTCCTACACGGTAAACTCTTAAGCTGTCACATACAAACCTAAGTTGTAACTGTTATTTCTAAATTCTGACGCTGCACTCTTTGTATATAGGGTATCTGTGTGATACCAGAAACTCAGAGCTAGAGTTCTGCAGCTATGAAAGTCGGCATTACCCTACACAGCAACTGTTAAAAAGCTGAAAAACAGATTAGATCTCAATTAGAGATATGAGGCAAAAGCAGATCGGGTTACAACTAAGGTAAATCAGATTAAAGGGTAAAAGATGATACTGTGTTTTAAAATTTCAACTTCGGTGTGAAATCAAAGGAAGAGATATTTATTTGGTGCAAAATTTCTATTTTCTGTAGCACACTTAAACTTGTATGGTCAGTTTATTCAAACACCATAATCAAACGGAATATTGAATAGGGAGTGAGATCTTGTTCATTAGTATGATACCCCGATATATCCCAGAGTAATCTAGGAAGAGAATAAAAAAGCATTTGCAAAGTCCCTGTGACAGGTGGGGTAAAATGTAGAAATATTAAACTTCCCCACCTGGGAATTCCTGATATACTAGCAAATATTAGGGACTACCATTTTAATAGAGTGAGCCCTCAATCTTGGGGCTTGCCCTTAGGAAACTTACTCCTGCAAAGGAGAAGCTAAACCTACTTGTAATGATGCCACCCAGAGAACCTCTTTTGTTGCTCAGATGTGGGCTCTCTCTAAGCCAGCTCAGCAGCTGAACTCACAGTGTCCCACCCACAACATGGAACATGACTCCCAGGGGTGTAAATCTCACTGGCAACACGGGACATGACTCTCGGGGATGAGCCTGGACCCAGCATCATGTGACTGAGAAAGCTTTCTTGATCAAAAGGGCAAAAAGAGATGAAACAAAATTTCAGTGGCTGAGAGACTTCAAGAGAGGTCATTCTAGAGGTTATTCTTATGCATTATACAGATATCCCTTTTCAGTTTCTAGTGTATTAGAAACACTAACAGGAAATACCTGAAACTGCTGAACTGTATTATAGTAACCTTGATTCCTGAAGCCAGCTGTATAACTATACAGCTTTCACAGTGGAACAGTATGACTGTTAAAACCTTGTGACTGACACTCACTTTACCCAGTATATGGACAGATGAGTAAGAAAATAAGGACAAAAATTGAATAAATAATGGGGGTTTTCTTTTTTATTTGTATTTTCAATTATTTTTTAGAGTAATGAAAATGTTCAAAAATTGACTGTGGTGATGAGTGCGCAACTATAAGATAATACTGTGAACCACTTGATTATACACTTTAGATATGGTATGTGAATATAGCTCAATAAAATTATATTAAAAAAATCCAAGTGTATACTGGAAGAAGTCAAGGGTGAAAATATAGAAGATACACAGCAAACAACAGGTAATCAGAAGGAGCAGGAAATTTTATTTGAGCACTTTAGTGGTTTCATTGTTGAAGCAAATACTTATTTTGTTAGACAAGTTAAGAAAAAGGTTTCTCGTTTTTAATTAAAAATTCAGAAACCCAATTTGGAACCTAATGATATAAAGTTCCTATAGATAACGTCTACTGATTTTTTTTAATGAGGTTGTATTTTAATCCTTAAATGATTCTAAGAAACCACTTTTCATAACTTCTGCACTTCAACAAATGGGTGGGAAGGAAAATATGTATGCAGATAAAGCTTTGGTTAACAAATCAACTTTCCTTGTCTATGATTCCAAAAGATCTAAGTTATCCTGCTTCTATACCTAGTGCCATACAATGTATAAAGACACTCTGTTCACAGAAGAATACTATCCTGCACAACTAAGGTATCAGGTGTTACTCTGCCAATTAACCAGAAACTATACATACTTTCATCTTCTGCTACTCAGCTCTTTAAATTCCTATCATATCATTTTATTAGGATCTAAGTCTATGAAATGATAATGTGAACAATTCATCCACAGAAATTTTCATAAGTAACTCATTTTTAGTCCATAAATTATTCATGTTAGAAATTATGACCCAATTAATTTCTATAATGTTGACAGTCCAATAAGACTTTTATTCCAGAGAAGTTTTAAGGTTGTACCCTATTATAATAACACTACAAAATACAAAAAAAAAAAAAAAAACAGGTTTTTCACCTTATTCCAAAGTCTATGGTCAAAAACTGTTCATACACACATACCCACAATTTAAAACTCCAGAAGTTATTTCAAAGTCACCCACTTTTATCTCCCATGCTACCACACTAGTGGAGACCAACATCAATTCCCTCATGGACTACTGCAAAAGCTTCCCTAAAATTTCCATGTCTTCTCTCGCCCTTCTCAAATAAATCCACTGTCCACACAAAAGCCAGTCCTATTTTTAAATGTCGGTGAGAGGGCAGGCAACCGTGGCTCAGTGGCAGAGTTCTCATCTGGCATGGGAGGTGACGCCTCAGGTCTTCTCATTTGTTGTTCCTTCTGTTCCTTCTGCCTGAACAGCTCCTTCTTCAAATCAATCACCACCAATATGGTCAACTCTTATTATTCATCCCCCAGGTCCCTTAGTCTCAGCTTAAATGTCACGTCTTAAAGTAACACCCTCCATCTCCAGTCTATATCCAATTTAAATTAGGCCCCCCTGTTATAGTTGCTTATTAGTCTATATTTTTCCATCTTGGCCCTTAACAAATGTTTACTATTTGGCTTTTCTACTGGCCATATCCATGGCACCTCAAAAAACTGAATCTAAATTCTTTTATACTCACCAATTTGTAATGAGGTACTTCTACTATAGCCAACCCTCTACAACCTGCATCTCATTTCCATGTTCACATTAAAACAAACCTACATCATGCAGTCTTTGTGTGCTTCTCTATAAGAGCCAAATCCATTCTTCCACAACCACCACAAAATCAATTTTTGTGCTCCCATTTTCTAGCTGGTCCTAGACTCAAAATAGAAATCTAAGCTAATGAAAATCATAATTCAGAAATTACTTGAATGTATGGGGACCTTCCTATAAGTTCCAGGGGAATATAAAGGAAAATATAGGGAAATCATATAAGGAAAATTGAAGTATTTAAACAGTACTTTCCTTTTTATATGACAATTACACGGTGTTTCTTGTCTCCCATCACTTAGTCTTTGAGGCAAATTTAACTGCAATCTGGGCAGATTAAATAGTTTTTTTTCCTGATACAACTCCTTCAGTTTCAAGTAATTAAAGTCATAGCAAAACTATGGTTCTGGCTACTCTCTGTCTAAAAGAAAAATAGGAGTATAAGATAACACAAGATAATAGTCTAAAAGGAATGAAAGGAAACTTTTCTTTCCAATATTTAGGATTCTCTTCCTGTGTCACTTTTGGAGCTAAAGTACCTTCAATTCTAGGCAGGAACAGACAAAGTAGTTACATGCCTGACTCGGTGTTCTAGCCTTTTTAATCCCCTGGAGAGGCAATCTTTACAGATAAAAGAAACTAGGATCCAGAGAGAAAGACAATATCAAACAGAAGATTAATGCTGCAACAAACAATAGCTTCCCAGTCAGTAACAAAAGTAGCCCCAGTTTTACTTTAACCCTTCGTGTTTGGTGAAAAGGAAAATCCTAGTCACTCGAAATTAATTCAAAGCAAGAAAAAAAAAAGTACAGAGGATGAGATTTACAGCAGTATTTTTGCTTTTGTCTCTCCTGCTTATAAAACTTGCACCAAAGGGGGGAAAAGTCTGGGGGAGTCAAAAGAAAGATATGGCATGTGTTGAGTAATACACCATTCACTTAAGTACCTCTACAACTCATCCAGGTAAACATTACTATTCTAAGACCATTTTACAATCTAATCCGTTCCTGAGACTACAACAATTTACAGGTACATATATCTCAAGATCTTCCCTTATTCTAACCAAAAGAACCCACTAAGGTTAAAGAAACTGTTATGATGCCCAAGGTCCTGTCCAAATGTTCCAGTCACAGGATTTTAGGGAGCTACTGCCCACTCCACATCTCCTAATTAGTTCTGCCCTTCATCTCCTCCTAATTACTTTATTTGAGGCTTATTTTTATTTCTTCTTCTAAGAGATAAAGTTTTGGTAACCAAAGTACATTCACCAAGTGACAAACTGACTATACAATATACAATTTCAGGTGGATTTTAAGGGTGCTCAAGTTTTGTAAACTTTCTTAGATTCTACTACACGTATAAAAACTAGTTAAATAACTACCATGAAGTCTTCCCACTGTAAAACAACATTATTTAGAAATTCTAAAATAAGCCACAGCAAATATGGCCTCTCTCTCTAAGCCACTGCCCTACGCGCTACATGGGACATGACTCCCCGGGGTGTAAATCTCCATGGCAACATGGGACAGGACCCCAGCGAATAGCCAGACCAGGCGTGATGGGACTGAGAAAGACTTACTGACCAAAAGGAGGATGAGAGAAATGAGACAAAATAAAGTTTCCATGCTTGAGAGATTTCAGAGTCAAGACGTTATCCTGAGGTTATTATTATACATCATATAGATTCCTTTTTAGTTTATGGTGTATTGGAGTGCCTGGAGGGAACTGCCTGAAACTGTTGAACTGTGCTCCAGTAGCCTTGATTCATCAAGATGATTATGTAACTATATAGCTTTTATAGTGTGACTGTGTGATTGTGAAAACCTTGTGTCTGGTGTTCCTTTTATCCAGGGTATGGAAAGATGAGTTTTGCTTTTTCTTTTTATTTCTTTTTCTGTAGTGATGCAAATGTTCTAAAAATGATCATCGTGAGGAATACATAACTGTGTGATGATACTGTGAGCCACTGATTGTGTACTATGTATAGACTGTATTTGTGTGAAGCTTTCTCAACAAAAATATTTTTAAAATAAAAAAATAACATTACTTAGACATTCTAATTACATTAATAATCCTTCCTACATTCCTCCCAATGGTAGGTTCATCCTGCTTTGTAACTCACTAGTTATAAAAAGTGAGAAATACAGAAGGGCCACCTTCTTTGCTAATATTTTTCTTAGGGCACAAAGAAGTCTATAATTAATAATGAGTTTTCCAGTTGATGTACATAAGAAACACAAAAGGTATTTTTAAGAAGGTAAAGTTAAATGATCATAACTACAATGATCCACAGAAACTTGAGATGTTTCACCTGAAAATGAAATTAAATTCTCAATTATTACACCATAAAACCAAAATAAATTTGGAAAAAATTCTGATGCTTACAAAGGTGCATCAGTTAGCTATTTCAAAAACAGTTCCAACAAAGAAATCACAGAACACAAACACAGCCAATAAGCATTAATCCACAGATTTACACCTGACAGTAAATAGTGTCATTATTCTTAAGCTTGTAAAGACGATTTAAAGACTACGCTATAATTAGAAGAGAGTCTGTATAGAGTTAAGCTTACCCAAATTAACTACAATAGTTTATTTTCATGAACCATAAGCCTATAACTAATCAATTTTAGACTCGAACGAATCATAAGAAACCAAACAAGTACCAGAAAACTGAGGCTTTCAAAGAAAAACAATTCTCTTCCCCTTCCTTCCTCACAACTAACATATCCTCTCTTTCCATCTGTAACTAGAAAAGAGTGATTTCTTAGCGCTAGTAATTTCCTAATTAGTGCTAGTGATTTCCTAGCTTTTTTAGGATGCCTGTTTGGACTCTTCAGCAAGTATTTGAACAACTTCTTCAGTGTACAATACATTTTCCTGGAATTGCAAATTAGAACATAACACTGATTGTTTAAAAAAAAAAAGGCTATAGGGCCACGGTGGCTCAGCAGGCAGAGTTCTTGCCTGCCGTGCCAGACACCCGGGTTCGATTCCCACTGTCTACCCATGTTCAAAAAAAAAAAAGGGCTATAAAGGATGGTAGAGGGTGGGCAATGACTATTAACAGGCAGGTACGGTCTTCTTTTGGGGGTAATGAAAGTGTTCTACATAGACTGTGGTAATCGCTACAAAATTTTGTGGATATACTAAAAAAATAGTAAATTGTGCTGTTATTAAAATACATATAAACGAATCAGGAAAGTGACATCAAACTATAGCGTTGGGTTCTGGGATGAGTTTTCAGGGAAAGCACCTGTGTTAGCTCTAAAACAAGGGGCAGAAATTGGACAAGTGGAAGGGGAAATGTGAGCACTCTGAGTAGCAAAGTTCAGGCCAGCATCTAGAGCTGCTTGGCAGGCAACCTTCCCGGGAGGTATAAAGAAAGTTCAGTGTGAAAAATGATGGACTTAGACTACAGGGCCTTCAACCACCACACTGAGAACCTGGTAAATAACAGAGCTTCTTAAAAGATTTTCAACAATAAGACAAAGACTCTTTTACACTAATCAAGGAAAGCCTTGAGAGTCACGGTTTTTTAGAGCTGTCTATACGGGTCACGTAACTTACGACAGGTTTTAGAAGTCAAAGGGAACCCTGAGTCATTCATTAACAATTTCGGGCAACACCCTAGTTAGACTGCAATTACCGTGAAAGTGGCACGCTATTAGAGGATCGATGCGCAGAGAACGGCCCAACACAGTTCAAAACATTACAAGGATATGGAAAACCAAAGTGAAGCAAAGGACTCAAATGGACATTTTAGCTTTCTGGAACCTCCTCGTGCACCCCATTCCGAGGTCCCTGTCCATCCGCAGCCAAGTCTCTGCGGCTCGACTCCCTCTTCCGGGGGCCGCCCCGCCCCCACTCACGTGGGCCTCTGACCGCTCCACCATCACAGCGGCCAAAACCCTTTCAATTCAACTTTCATTAAGGGCCTCCTACGTGCGTGACTACGAATTCCATGTTCGGCTCAAAAAAGTCAGTACGCCCAGGCCTGGTCTCTGACCCCTAAATTAAAAATCTCCATTTGTCCTACGGCCGTGGCCTGCCTTCCCCCCAGCTCCTACACATGCCCTCGGCTGGCCCGAGTCCCGACTCACAGCCTTCCCTCGGCCGCGGGTCACGGCTGAAAGACCTCCTCCTGGCGCAGACCCACACTCCGCCACCGAGTGAGGCCCCCCTACCCACGGGCCCTCGGCCTGGGACGGAGGTGACTCCTCGGCCCGCGTTCCCCAAATCGCGAGGGTCGCAGACTGGACCCAGCGCCGCCGCCGCCACCCCGCCCCGTGCACGCGGCCGGCCCGATCCCCACTCACGGCGTGCAGCGATCGCTATATTCATTAGCGATTGTCTCGATGCCGCCGGCACGGGCCACAGCGACGTAGCAGCTCTGGAAGCCCAGGTCTATGCCCACCACCGACATGGCGCCGGCTACTGCTCGGGCTCGGGCCCGGGTCCGGCCGGCGAGACAGGACACGGACCCCGGCGAGGCTTCGAAGTGGAGAGCGGGACTGGGACGCGGAGGGCGAACGGCGTGGACCTGGTGACCACGAGTAATGAAATACTGCGGGTGTCCAGTCGAGCGCCCAGAACCTTAGAAGGGGGGCCGCAGCCGAACGCGCTACTCAAGCCCTGTTCAGGCCGGCTCCGGCTCAGCGGCTGCAGAAGAAGCGCCGGTAGCGGGGGCGGAGAAGATCTCGAAAGATCTCGTTGCAACGAGAGCAGAGCTGCGGTGCGAGAACTGCAAAGGAAAGGGAAGTTATCGCGATATCCTGTCTCTTCCTCCTGAGGCCCCGCCCTCAGTGATGTCAGAAAATCACGGCGCGAGGTCCTGGCGAAGGACCCGGTGGAAGAAGGTTGGGACGGAATTGTCCTGCCCCAATGAGCCTGCGCACAGGACCCGCCGTTGCGGCTCCGCACCGCAGCAGAGAGTTCTGGAGCACCTCCCCATCCAGACCAAAGTAGGAGAGGCGGCTTGAGGCAAAGTACCGAGAAAACGCCGTTG
This sequence comes from Myrmecophaga tridactyla, assembly GCA_004026745.1. NCBI lineage: Eukaryota > Metazoa > Chordata > Mammalia > Pilosa > Myrmecophagidae > Myrmecophaga > Myrmecophaga tridactyla. The sequence continues at coordinate 7,717 of PVIY010041621.1, read as the reverse complement.
GCCAACTTCTGCCATTTTGCTTTATCTCTTCCGGCGGTGACTGCTTGCGCTCGCTCTTCTGGGCCCCCGAAATTGGAGTCTGAGCTAATCTGAATTCCGCAGGGCTCCCCTCGTGGGGAGCTGGGCCATAGGGAAGGAAGCCGCTACAGGAACGCCGCCCTTAGCTGGGCTTTATGTCCGGCTCTGTCCAAGTCAAATGCAGCTCCCTTTCTTTTTTAGTGGAGGGAAGAAATCCAATCCCACCGACGTGTTTTTTACTCAACCTTGTCGCACCTTTCTCCAAACTTCGTGTCTTTAGAACAAACCGAAGGGCCCAAAGAACTTAAAAGCCTTTCATTCCTCAACCCAAACACCTGCCTAGTTCTAGGTCCTGAGCTGGCTGCAAGGGACGCAAAAACGGATAACCCGCTACCCAGCCCTGGAGACCCGCTTAACGTGAAGCTAACAACTCCGTTTTAAGGGCCCCTCACTTGCACGGGCCTCTGAGAGCGGCGGGGTGTTCCAGGTGGGGAGGAGACAGATAAACTGCTAGCACTCGGAAAGCAATTCTGTGTATGCATTTCTGATAAATTGCCTGATGAAATTTCAGACGAAGGGGATCTGAATCTCCAAGTCTTCGGTAATTTATTGTGATTTCTCATTTTTAAAATTCACTGTATAAACTTGAGCTCCGCAGAACCCCAATCCACCCTGTCAGGATCCCTGTGCAAGATGTCAAGTGCCGTGCTTGTATGCACGGAATGGAGTACTTTCCAGAAAAGAGAAAGTCTACATTCAAGTTGGAAAAAAACAGCAATGGAGAGCTAATATAAGTTAAAGAGAACTACAAGAAATTGTGTATTGGAGTTATTTGAATAAAGAAGAACGTGTGGTTTCCCCCCTTTAAAGGGAGCTCATCTCTGCATTTCTTGCTACCTAAGGAAGCCTCTTAGTCACTAGGAGCAATGCCAGCAGCCCAATTTATTTGCGTTAAACTTGCAAATTACTGCAGAGTTCTCACTTTTGGGCTAATCCAAATCTGTTATTGTCTTGCAACAAGAACTGATGGCTAGGTGCTATCTCGGGGAGGAGGCGTAGGAGAGGAGGCAGCTAGGAAGGTCTTTGGGAAAAAGAAAAAAAGGATGACCTTGCCCTTTCTTCTGTCTCCTATATTTATATCAGTAACAGCAAAGACAGTGTTACCATAATTATGATAAAGAGTCCTGCCTGCCTCTATTTGAGTTATTAAGCACTGAACAAATAAAGCCTAGGCTGCCCTAGGCTGAAGTCCCCTGTGTACCTAAAAATCACCAGATCTGGGTAACTTAACTGCCTTGCCTTCCTTCTCTTGGGAGGCCTGCCCCAGCCTCTGGCTCAACTAGCAAAAAGTTCATTCGTATCTTTTTATGGCCCAGAATACTACCTCACCTGCCTTTTTTGTCTTGGCACTGTTTTCAGTTTAAAATACCATCAGCCCTATCAGTCTTTTAAATGATTTGTCGGTCTCAAAGTAAAATATAACTAACATCAATCACAGACAGTACTCATCCTGCTATAAATAGTTGTCTGAATCATCAAACTTATAGCTCAAGAGGCTGTTCTGGGATATTTGAATAATTGACGCCAGAAAAAATTATTTCAGAATTATGAAGAATCTAAAGTGACAAGCCTCCAAGAATTACAATTGTGAAGCAATACATTTGCCAGAATATTCAACAACGGAGGTCTCCTGCTTGGAGCACAGTCCTTTTCATTCAGGAAAGCATCACAAGTATTTTAGAAGCAGGAAGTTGTTAAATTCCTTTCTCTTGTACAATGATAAAACTTTTAAGCAAGCAGTAAAGTTTTTGGGTTTTTTTATATTTGTTTTTGTTTTAAATATACGGTGTTCATAGGCTGCACACCAGGAGACAAAAAAATTGCAGTCATTTGGCAACTCATAATCCTCCTTGCCAAGTGTCCAGTAGAATCCTTTCCTATACTCTGAAGCAGTTTCTGCAGTTGTTTTGCTTCACAAGGAAACTACAGACTCAGCTAATGTTGCTTTTCTGGCCTCCCAATCTCACACTGAGTGGACTGATGCTCTTACTCAAAGCACTACCACTTTCTTATACTATGAAACTCTAATAGCTCGATAATAATAGTAAACATACTTCTCTAGCTCCTACATGTGCGAGTTGCTGTGCTAAGTGATTTGGAAATCATAATTCCTTTATTCTTCATAGTAAACCCATGCAGTAGGGGCTATTTTACCATTTTATGGTTGAGGAAACAGACTTAATGAGGTTAAGTAACTTGTTCAGAGTCATACAGCTTTTAGAACTCTAACACCGGTCATCTATGACTATACCAGTGTTTTCTTCCTACTCATGTTCTTTGTAAAGGCTTATTAAGGTATATATAGGAAACACAACAAAGATTTAAAAATCAACTAGAGTCATTCACTATTGATATTGTGGAATACTTCCTTCTACTCCAGTATTTTTGTTATATAGAAGCACTGAATCTGGTTGTGCCTTTTTTAACATTGTTTAACCAGCCTTTCCCAAACTGTGTTCCACTGGACAGTATTCTGGGAGATATTAAGTTCATATTACCATTTTAAAGGCTCTGAAGAATCCTGTAGAAAACCTGTTTAACTTTTTATAACCAATAATACAAATATAAGCGATACTGGGTTAAGAAAACAGTAGAGACACAATTTTGTATCCTGCTTTTTTCACACATTTTTCTAACCATAATGCTTTTGGGATTTAAAAAAGAAAAAACATAAACTGCCTTTGCAGTTCACTTTTAACAACAAATGGGCTGAAATCCCAGAGTCTTACTCGACTCCTCTCAAACTGTCTGCTTACATAGTAGCACCGTGATCTCATCTCATTCTGAGATCCTTTCCCAAAGCCCCATTTTTTGCCCATATTCGGGCTGATTACATTTTGCATATGGCCTGCAACATCACTAATGCACCTAGCCCTTTCCCTCTTTATGATTTTAAAGCATTGGGTGAACTTTACACATTTCAGGCCACCCAGGCTGGTAGGTGCATAGGAACGTAACCCCTTCATCTAGGGCCTTTGATCACCACCACATTCCCTGGTCTGATGCACAGCCTTCCTATCCACCCTTTCCATCCTGTCCTCACCCAGCCCCACGCTAGGCCTTCTTCCACCTCTAGCAGCTGACATTCCAACTCCACCCCAATGTCCTGCTTGCTGATCTGATCTGCTGAGAGCAGAAACGTGACTGACCTGCTAAGCCTAGCTCTGCTCTGGCTTGTCCCATTCTCAAGTGTGAAAAGATTCCCCAGGGAGCTATCCTTTCTTGGTAGCAGCTGCCACCTAGTTTTCACATTTTTCCTTTTAACTATCAAATTCGTCAGGACTCTTTGTATCCTGTGCTGGTTTTCCTTAAGCTAAAGTACAACTCATTTGTCTCAGGACAGAATGCTCTCTGTTTCTTGCTCTAAGACATTAAAGACAATGATTTTAAAAGGCCCTGCAGCCCCTGGTAACAACTCACTTTTTAGGTTTCCTGATTAAAGAGGACTCTGATGTGAATATTTGTAATTTGATAGAGGATTAGTGTTACTATGAACAGCTTCAAGTTCATGTGGCGTCCTGCCCATATACTGCTTCACAACCAAAAGAGGACCATTTACTTGTTGTTGACATGTCGTTAATGTTCAAAGGAAATGTGAGTTCAGAATCTAAATATATCGCAAACTATTACATTTGGACACTTTTACGCCAGCAGTGCAAGCCCTAACTCAGAATAGGGTAACTAACAACATGTTTTCCTGGGAATGGCATGGGAATCCTCCTCCCTATGGAAAAGGGCAACAGCAGCAGGCTGAAACAAGTAAGACAACCTGCGCTCACTGGAAACAGAAGAAAGTCTTGCAAACGAGACAAAGGCCAAGTATCATCATAGACAACGGCCTGACATCATCCAGAAAGAGCTTCACCATGGAATATTATGAAGCAAAAAAGCATGATCAGCGCTTTCTGTAGCTCTTGAAATGCTTTGAAAGAATGAGTTACTCAGGAGAGAAGGGAAATGTGGTTTGTAAATATTTTTCTTCGAAGCTGAGTGACTGTCCCTTTAGGAATACTGTTTAGTCTATTTTCTGACACTTCCACCAAAGGCAAAATTTTGTTTTTGAAGGAAGATGAAGAACAGTGACCCTAAAGATTCCAGCTGAATATCTCATTGAGTTCACTACCCTGGGCCCATGAACAGAGCCTGAGATATCTTTGTTTATTCCAATAGCATTAGCACACATTGTGGTTAGTCAGGAAGAAGTAGCACATCCATCTTTGGCCTGCCTATCGTACCCCTGAATTAGAAGATATTCAGGGCCACACCAGCACTAGAGGCTCTCTGGTGGCTTCTCTCAAATGTTCTTCCTTAGGGCTACTCCTCTAAAAGTGAAATCCCCTTTCACAGTAAGGGGAACACAATAACAATCTGACATTTCCCCGTGAATGAGTATAAGGTACAACCACATGATTGAGAGGAAGTTCATGAATGAACTATGAGATGCAATACAAGAATAAGAAGGAAGGCTGCAGTGGGGAGGGAAAAAATGGCAAAAGCAAACCTCCCCTACTTTACAATTTTACTGAAGGAGCTGGTTATGTTCTATATAACCCAGTTAAGCTAGGCTTGTTTTGGGGATGAGTTCTGAACATAATTTAACATCAACCACAGAGCCTTTTTTAAAAAATGGAAAGTTAAATGACAGCATACCAAATTTTTCTGAAGATCCCACCATGGGCTAAATCAGGATACTATACTTTAATTCGTAACCACCAGGAAAAGCTTAAGATGGAACCAAAAAATAGTCAGGCCTTTCAAGACCATGGCCTGATTATAGAAAACAGGGTATCTGGCCCAACCATCTCTCTTCCAGATGCATCATTATTCTTCATTTCTTTGGGTCTGGTCTGGTCAGGTATTAATTAGCTCAGCGTTTAGGGGTCCATGGAGTAACTTAAAGGAGACTCTGAATGTGAAATTGCAAGCCAATTTGCAAAGGGACTATGAATTTTTAAATTTATAAGTTCAATTGTGGGTTTGCGGACATGAGACACATAACATAGGGAGAGATAATGTCTGTGGACCCTTCCTGGAGAAAGGAGGGAATAATTTAGAAGATAGAGAAAGAAGGGACAGAGCAGAAAACAGAGTGAAGATCAGTGTGTACATGGCTCATTTTGGAAGACTGCTCATTGTGTTTCTACCTGGCAGTTAAAACCCTATGAAACACCAGTCTTGAACTTCTGGGAAGGTCATTCTCAGAAACAGGCCACTCTTCTTATCCTGCTGCACACAGGTATCTGCAGCCAGCATGCCAGTCTCTGGGGACCCCATAGCATGAGAAGGAGAAGGAGGTGGTGCAACCCTAGCACAAGGGGAATGGCCTAAGAAAGAGTAGAGTGGGAAGTGAGTCTCTCCTCCTCTCTCTTCCCCTCTCACCCTCCCCCATTATCTCTCTTTCTCTGTCTCAGTGTCTCTTTCTCTCCCTGTCTCTTTCCATATACACACACACACACACACATATGTATAGTCACTCACACATGTGCATACAGACAGTGCTCACCATTTACTTGCTTTCACTTTCCTTAGGTTATGTCTTTCTCTAGGATTTCCAGTGGACTTTCCTAAAGCCTGCAAAACGTATTCACTGCAACATTGGAGAATTGCTGCAACTTGTGAAGCAAGGCCTACCCATTGCCACTCCTCTGTGATGAGCACCTCTCTTAACTAAAGGTGTGGTTGCTGGCAGCAACAACCATAGCCATCCTGTCAGAACTGCAAGAGGGAACACAGTGTAAAGGAGCAGTAATAATTAGAACTGTAATACCAGCACCAGAAAAGACAGAGACTATTGAGTGCAACAGGAACAAGACAAACCCGAATATGAGAATTTAGTGTCTGATACATGGCATTTCAAACTAGTGGGACAAGGAGGTGATATTGAGACATTAACTAATCATTTGGGCAAAAAACTTAGATACCCACCTCAAGCCATGTGCAAGAATATATAAACCAAATATTTAAAGGTGTACAAATTAAATTTCAAAAATAAAACCCTATACTATAATTACAGGAAAATAAAGGTAGAGATATACATATATATTTATATACACACAGAGTGATCTTTTGTATGCATAACACCAAAAGGTAATAACAATAAAAGCAAGATAGAAAAAGCAAAAAAGGCCATAAACAAAATGAAAGGCAATGAAATGAAATAACAAAGTTAGGAAAAGTTCTCCAAAATTTGGAAATAAGGCAAAAAGATAACTGGCTGCTCTTTCAATATCATAATAAACATTGTCTAACAAGCTCACCTAAGGGTCACAATTCTCTAGGAAGATATAACTTTGTTTGACTTGCCATTTTCTATTGTAAGGGCTTAAACTCTAACATTAGATGTTAGCCTGGAGGAGATTGTGATGGTTTGAAACTGTTACATACCCCAGAAAAGATCGTGTTCTTACATTTAGAATCGGTGATTAGGACCCACTAGTGAGAACAAAAAAGTGCTAACTGCTAACTTAAGCACACCCTTAAGAAAACTGCCTGTTAATTGAAGCCAGCCAACTCCCCAAGAGGGTAGGCAGAAACAGCCTAGAGATTTCCAGTCCATCATACCCCCAACCCCAATTCCAACCCCAACCACGTCATCCCTCTAATCTCTGTAGGAGTAACTGGGAAGGAGAGGCAGACAGTGATTTGCCTTGTGGAGGGTGCAGAATGATTTCCCGGTCAGAGTTTTCTTCTAATAGGAGATGGGTGGAAAGTATTTTCTCTCCAGGGCATACAAGTCAGAGAGAAGTCTTCTGTAAAGACAGGAGATACATGCAAGCAACTTAGGTCTGCATTTTAGGTCTTGGTTGGCCACCTGCTGAGCCAGTGGACTTACCAGTTTCCCCCTTGGAGCAAAGGAGAGACAAATATGAACAAAAGAAAAGAGAACTGAGAGAACTGTCTATAAGATGGGACCAAGAGAGGAAGGAGGTCTGGAATGATAAGGAAATGTAGATATGCCCTGAATTTGCTGCATACTGAGATACGTAGCTGAGCTAGGATGTCTCTCCGGACCTTATCCAAGAACGCTACTGGCTAGGAGAGGGGACTCCTGCAATAAGAGGCAGGAGTTGAGAAGGAATGATCAAGCTAGAGCTGTGTTCTCCCTCATCAGAAAATTATGGAGTGGGAGGCCTGATGGGGGAGGGGGATCTCTCTAAGGAATCTTATACTGGACACCTGCCATACAGGGAATATTAACACAGAGGCTCTTCAATATTGACTAGAAAAACATGAACATGTAAAAAAGGAAGTGTTATCATATGCAAGCATGTATGAAACTTTTCTTCCAGCCAAAATATCTTAATTAGCATGGTTTTTCTATACACCAGATTTCTCTATCTGTCCATGCACTGGCTGCCCTTCAGGTCTGAATGTACATACCTCAGACCCAGCCTTGTGTGGGGATGAGAACTGAAGACTTTCTATTATAATATAAAAATCCCATGTTTCTTGATGATGACTGAACAATGATATAGCTTTCACAATGAGACTCTGCGAATGTGGAAACCTTGTGTCTGATGCTCCTTTCAGCTACTATATCAACAAAAGAGTAGAACATATGGAATAAAAATAAATAATAGGGGGAACAAATGAAAAAATAAATTTAGTTTGAAATGCTAGTGATAAATGAAAGCAAGGG
>PVIY010041620.1:0-21530 GCA_004026745.1 Myrmecophaga tridactyla | reverse complement strand
GGTGCTCAGAAGGGGTGCAGGAGAGGTGGGTTGGGCTGCACTTGGGGTGGGGGTTGGGGGCAGTTACATGCACTGGGGGCTGGTGGGTTGAGGGCACCTGGAGCACGGGGAATGAGAGTGGGTGATGGGGTTTGAGTGTGTGGGGTGTGAAGTGAGTCATCAGTCACAGGGCTGTGCTGGTGAGGGTAGTGCACCCAAGGAATGCGGCCTGGATTACTTCTTAGTCCCCAGTTCCCATTGGTGCACTCCTGTGAGCTCTACGCCTCTGTGCCAGGCTCCAGCTTTCTGCCTCTTAGTTCCTCAGGCTCTGCAACCAGGGCTGCCCCATGTGGTGCAGAAGGCTCTCCCAGGTCAGCCGCACTCCTGAATCGCCGCCTCAGTCACTGTCCTGTCCCTTCTCTAACTTTTCTGTGGAGCAGGACTAATCTCGAGCTACTCTAGTTGGCCATCTTCCCAGAAGTCCCTGTTTTGCATGTTTTTAAATAAGAAGTCTGTTGTCATTCTTATCTTTAATATCTGGATGTAATGTCTTTTAGCTGTGACTGCTTTTATTACTATTATTTTATAAGAAGTGGTAGGTTTACAGAAAAACCATGCAGAAAATGCAGAGTTCCTATAACCCAACCACACACACACACACACAGTTTTCCCTATTATTAACACTTGGCATTAGTGTTGTACCTTTGTTACAATTGATGAAGCTTTACTTGAATTAAGGTATCTTTCCCTGGATACCTTAGTTTGGACATTTCAATAGGCTTATAAGTGTAAAATTGTAACTTATTAAAATCTCTTTCATAAAAGCTGTTCCATTTCTGGTATACTGCATACCAGCAGCTAGCAAACTAAAACACCACCTTTTCGTGCTACCATCTTTTTTTCTTTACATTTTTCACTTTAGGTAAGATATATTGTGACAGCTTCAAATTCACTGATCTTTTCTTCTGCAGATTTCTAACTTCCTGTTAATCCCTTTCAATGTATTTTTCATTTCTGAGATTGTATTTTCATTTCTATATATTCAATTGAGATCTTTTTTGTATCTGTTCTTTCTCTGCCCTTCATGTTCATGCTTTTTTCTCCTCTCAAACATATGGAGTACCATTATAATAAATATTTTAATGTCTTTGTCAGATAATTCTGTCATCTTAGTCATTTCTAGGTAGTCTTTGATTGATTTTTCCCATGGTTATAGAACATATTTTCCAGCATCATTGGTGTTCTAGTTTGCTAGCTGCCATAATGCAATATTCCAGAAATGGAATGGCTTCTAAAAAGGGGAATTTAATAAGTTGCTAGTTTGCAATTCTAAGGCTGAGAAAATGTCCCAATTAAAGCAAGTCTATAAAAATGTCCAAATCAAGGCACCAACAAGAGTTCACCTTCACTCAAGAAAGGCCTATGAAGTTCAGGGTTTCTTTTTCAACTGCAAAGGCATGTGGTGAACATGGTGAGATCTGCTAGGTTTTTCTTGTTTCATGAAGCTCCCCCAGAGGTGTATTCCTTCTTCATCTCCAAAGATGAAGATGTGGCAGCGTGGGCCCTCTGCTTCGTAGTTCTTGTCATTCTGTCATCATTCTGTGTGCTCTCAGAATCTCAAACCTTTTTCAAAACACTTCCTCTTTTAAAGGATTCCAGTAAAGTAATCAAGACCACCCAGAACGGGTGGAGTTACATCTCCCTCTATTCAAAAGTTCATACCCACAATTAGGTGAGTCACATCTCCATGGAGATAATCTAATCAAGTATCCAACCTAAATTATTGAATAAGGATTAAGAGAAATGGTTGCCTCCATATGCTGGGATCAGGATTAAAACATGGCTTTTCTAGAGAATGTAATCCTTTCAAAGCACCACAATTGGATATCTGGTATTTTTTTTGCCAGACATGGGATGTTTTGAACTCTGTATTGTTGGGTGCTAGATTTTATTGTATTCTTTTAACTATTGTTGGGCTTTGTTCTGGAATGCAGGTAAGTTACTTGGAATTGGTTTGATCCCCTCAAGGCTTGGTCATAAGCTCTGTTAGTGTGGCTTCAGGGAGGCTTTAATTTAGGATTAATTTTATCCCACATCTATGTCAACAGTAAGTAATACTTCATGTCCTTTGGACAGTTCTTCTCCTGGTTTTAATGCAGCTTAGTCATGCATCTACAGTCAGTTGCCGATAAGCTAGTTAGCTCTGCATCTAAGGTTTGGCTCATTGTCGACTCTGACGCTGAGGGTAACTACATCACTTGTCCCCCATCCTCCAGCAGGGTATCACAGGCTTGTTCACATGACTACTCAGTGTTCTAACAGCAGCAACTGTGCAAGCCCCATTGCCAAAGCACTTTTCAAGTCTCTGCCTGCATCACATTTGCTGTTTTTCTATTTATCAATATGTCATATAGCCCAGAGTCAGTACAGGAAGATACCATCAAAGGTATGAATGCAAGGAGGGAACAAATTTGTGACCATTTCACAATCTTCAATAAGCACTTAGCAAAATTGTAACTGTTTAATGTGTATTAGTTATTTTTTGCTTTATTTTATTGTAAAATATCATAAATATAACAAAGATGTAGTCATTTTAGACAGTTATAAGAACAATGTAGCTAAGGTGTTAACTCTATCTCATCAGGGCTTATTTTAGCTGTTACAGCTAAAATAAATGTCTTTGTCTTGGTCCAGCTGATCTTCTTCACTGTGTTTCTGTGCAATTGTTAGAACTTCAGGGGACTACTCTTGCCTCTAGTTCTACAATCATGTTCTGCTGCAAAATTCCTTCTCTCTGCCCTCTTCAGTGGGAACAGTTCTATAAATCACCCAGAATCTTGGCAAGAATAGAGCTACTTCTGGGTTGAATGTTTAAAAAAAAAATCTCTCCTGCTACCCAGAAGTCATTTACATAGGTTAATTCCTGGGGGTTAAAATCTACAACCCCCCTTTTTGCAGAAGCCTCTGAGGGAGAAACACTTTTTTTTTGCAGCATCACAGAGGGGTTGCTGTTTAAGCATTTCATGCACATGTATATGTGGGTACTCCTGGCAAAAGAAATGCTATTTATTCTTTCCTCACATTTTGGACCGAATAGCTCTCCCTCCCTGGATGTGTTACTCTCTCAACACCAACTGCCATATTTATTATCCCAGTGAAATATTGTCTGAAACTTCCTGGATCAAGCACCCATCTGCAAATCATGGCTCAATCATTCTCTAGTCCTACATTTCCAATTTGATTTAATCATAGATAGTGTATGCATAGCCCACAAGTCTTCACTAAACCTCAGTAACCTACAAGTCACCTACTTCTCTGTGGCAGAATGATTCATTGAGATATTAATTTTACCCTGTTCTTGTTGCAGTAAAAGAATACAAAGAATGAAAGGGAAATTTTCTTCCTCCTACCTCCCTTTCAAGATGAATGATCATACCCCTGAGTTCAATCTCCCTTGCTTGGTAGAAATTATTATAGTCACTTCTTTGTGTTTTAGGAGACCATGAAGGTAATGCTGCTCCCACTCCCCTAACTTCAGCAGGAGATCTTTGAGAAGAAGCTGGTATTTGGAAAACAAGGAATATGGCCTCAACTCATTCCTGTAAAAAGAGGGAAAGATTCCTGTAAAGTGAGAGTTTTTGGGATTTTGTTTTTGTTTTTGTTTGTGGGGGGTGGGGGGATTCTAAGGATTTCAAATGTGCATAGAAAACTTGAGCCCCACACCCAGGCAGTAGTACAAGAGTAGAAGGACCTCCGATGTGACTTTTGAGCCATGACCAAGTTTGGTGCAAGGGACTGTTCATATTCAAATGGACCAGGTAGGGTCGGACAAGGAATACCTTACCAGCAACCTTGATCAAATAAAGATCAAGGCTCTTCTTCCCAGTTTCCTACACTGTGTAAGTCCTGGTAAGGGAACAACACTGCTCCTCCTTTTCCTCACCCATATGCTTACAATTAGATTTCCTGCTAGTCTTAGCTTGACCAAGCCAAAATAAAACAAAACAAAGAAATTTATTACCCTAGTCAAAGGAGAAAATTATATTAAGAGTCTTGAAAAAATAAGATTTTCATCAGGTTCCTAGGTGTTGGTATTCTGAGTTATTTTCCACCCTTTGGTTCCAGGCTAGTCACCAGAAATTCCAGGGATAATAGAAGGTCCATGGTAGCAGCCAGGAGTTGATGGAAATCTAATATATGAGTGCTAAAATCTCTTCATGATCTAGTACACAATAACTAGCAGACTGGCACCACTAGGCCTGTTAGCAGGTGTGAGACAAAGGGGACTCAAATCCTAAAAAAGCAACTACACAGAAATGTTACTGCAAGACTTCACACAAAAAAGTCTCCATCAGTTCTAGTTGTCTCTATCCACTAGTCCAAAGGCAATATCCTCTCATACTCTTAGCATTACAGATTCCCTCTTTCCCCTTGAACCTGAAAATCCAGCTGTGTTCTCTCGCCTCTGACATCAGCATTTCTGGCTTTGATACAGTCAACCATCTGGTTGATGAAGCACGAGGCAGAATGGATTCCAGCTCACTGTTCCCTGCTGTTTGTACATGAATATTACAAAACTCAATGGCGTCAACGTGAATGGTGAGCTGTGACTCAGACTCACAAGGAATTAAACATGTTAAATGACCCCAGGCCATTTTTGAGAAGGGTTGATTTCTGATGAATTTAACTGTCATTTCCAGATGGAGACTGAGGCGTGGCTTTTCTTGGGATATTGTAGAGATTTGGAGAATACTATTAATTAGGAGGTCTCTAGCTCACCAGATGATGTGAAATCTTTAGTACAGGCAATAGAGTGAAGACCTAGAATAATGAGAAGTAAAATTACATTTTTAGCTATTTGATTGTTTCAAGTAAGAAAAGTAGCTGTTCTTTAATCTTTCAATTCATACTTCTTCTGAAGCTCCTGTATTTTTTCCTACTCCTTTCCAACACCATATCTGTAAGTAGGAAAGCTCTATCCATCACGTTAACCACTTTCATCACCTCCCACACCCAATGCCTCACTTCCCAAGCTTTCCTGTCAGTTCTGACTTTGGTAATTATAAAGGAAAAGGAGAGACAAAACAACAACAACAAAAAGGAGCTAGAGTGAAAAGCAACAGCCTGATGGTGGAGACAGATTTCGTAAGCAAAGAATCTGAATTTCTTCTTGGTTTTTCTATTTACTAAATGAGTGATCTTTTTGTCTCATCATTTCAATTCACTGGCCTTCAGCCTCCTCATCTGTAAAATAAAGGAAATAATAATAAATACGTTAAGGTGTGGTCTGTGTAAACTAAGAAGCCCTGTATAGATTTTTTTATTAAAGGGAAAGAGAAAAGGATTTTGAACTTGAAATCACACTGAAAATAGAAGCAATAAAATGAAAGTTGCTAAAAAAAAAAAAAAACTGGAATTTTTCCTTCTCATTTTCCCCATGAGCACTGAAGAAGGAACTACACTTGTTCAGTTTAGTGTTTTCATTATCAAATTGAATTTTCTGAGTAGTTTTTCCCTGGCAGGATGCAATCTCTGTCTCTCCTCTGCCACCTACTATCCCCTCCCGGTGCAGGGAAAGGAAATGTAGGATTTAGGAAAGCAGTTCCAGGTCCTTTTCCCACTTACCTCCTGGACCCCCTGGTATGTCCAGTTTCCCTTCTTCAATTCTCCTCTAAAACAGAAGTATAAAAAGGAAAGGACCATCAAAAGCGTGTTCAGTGTAACTGTGCAAACTTATTTCATTCTTACTTTGTATTCAGGACACACGCGCTCCTCCTCCTGTAGTATTTGCTGATATGCTTTGCACTCCAGCTGCTGCAATATTTAAATCAGTGATTCAGTACACAGACCACACGATGTGCCACTACACTCCAACAAGGAAGGTCTGTCTCTGCATGGGGACAGAGGATCTAAGCATCTGTCATTCTCCTCCTGTCACTTATAATTAACCACACACCCCTGTACACACATAAATATTTATGTGCAAAAGTAAAACTCCCTAGTGCTTTAAGCCAATCTCTCTTCTTCTCAGTGAGCTTTGAAAGTTGCCCAAATGAATTTTTTACTTAATTCAAAACTCTATAAAAACACTTTGGTGTGAGAAACTTGTAACCCATAACATATAATTATACTCTCCCCAAATAATTTTAAAACCTCAGGGTTAGAAGTATGGTACACACATGCTTCTAGAATATAAACTCCATGAAGAAGAGATCTTGGTCAATTTCTTCTATTTCACTGAAATATCCCAAAAGTATATAACAGTCCCTGGTATATAATATGAGCTCAATGAATTTTTTGAATGTGTTAAATAAATGAATGAGCAAAATAACTATAAGACAAAATTCTGTTGTTTAGGATGAAGAACTTAAGATCAGAACTTCTAGGCAAAATTGTAGAACCTGAAAACACTTTGGATATTAAAGGAGAATAAGCCAGAGTGAGAAATAATCATGAGATATAAAAGGTCCCCCATTTGTTTATTTATTAACTCAACAAACAACTATTGCCAAGCATCTTCACATAAGGTCATGAAGCAGATATAAAAACATAAATAAGATAAAGATGCTTACCTTCAAGTGACTCTTGGCTTGTATGTTTTTCCAACATGGTCCATGGATCTCCTATCAGATTCTTAGGTCTACGTCAAACTTACTGAATTAGAATCATTGTGGAGGAGCCTGGGAATCTGTATTTTAACTTGCTAACCAGGCAATACTTATCAACACTAATATTTGGAAGCTGGTCTTGTAGAATTCATATTATTTGATTATTTTTCAGGAACTATGTGATTTCTCCTACCATTTAGGTAATGTTTGCATGGTCACATCCAGATATCTCGGTGAATCAGTAGAATGCAATAAAATTAAAATGATGTAGTCATTTTAGATTAGCTGTTCGGTAGCCTATTGATCAGATAAAATGGTTCTCCTTTAAACTAATCCTTACAGGGGCTGGTATTTGAGATGAAGAATTATAAAGACAAACATACAGCACATACTTCTAGACTTGCAGAAAGAGGTTTAAACCAAATTTCCTGCATGTTCACTAAGCTTCCAAACTTCTGCAAATAGTGTTTGAAATTTGCCTCAGGCCTCATCCAATTCAAATATTCCAGTGTCTCCATTAACCTGTCCTGCTCAGCACTAACTCCAGGATTGACTGACACCTGCACACCTTCTTGTGAAGACTAATTAGGTCCTCAGTGCCCAAGGTGTAGTCAGAATCATCTACCATCTGGCTCATGATGGTGCCACCTAGCTTTCTGAATGTTTTAGCTTTAATTATGTGTTTGTGCAATTTAATGCAATCTTCTTTGTACTACTGACATAGCATATCTTTAAACAACTTTGCTGACCCCTTGCAGATTGTAAGATCTCTTTCCCAGTTGTTTTTCCCATTTGAATGTCTCCTTGGACCTAACTTCAGTAGAGACAGCCTTCCTCACTTTTCATTTCCTTAACGTCTTGTTCGCTTCTACTCTTCTACATTTACACATTGTTCAACTATGTGATTTCTACTGGCCATGTCTTTTGCCATTTTACTATGGAAAGAGTTAGTAAAAATTGAGAGTTTGATCACGTAGTAGTGTTGGTTGTTATTTGTATATTACATTATGTCTTAGTCTCTGTGGAAACGTTATATCAAATTCAATGCCAGCCAAAATAAAAATGAAAATACTTTGGAAATTGCAAACATTGGTCACTGAGCTAGCTGCAAACACCCCCTTAACATTTGGAAAAAAAACAGATTAGTAATGATTTGATATAACACCATTTAATGTCTTAATATTAAACTCTGCATACTTGCTGTTAATCAAAACAATTTGTTCTACTCAAAGTGATGGTACTTAATGTTCTGTTAATTATACAAGGAGCTAATCAGTTTGTCCCTTGGATGGATGTTCAACTGATTAAGAGAAACTAATCATCAGTTATGAAATCCATACAGCACAGATGAGTCACGGATAAGACACTTTTTTGCTAACTTAGGGCCAAAAATTCTGTTTCCTTAAATTACCTCTGATTTCTATTGGGAGAAGTTATTTTCTTTCCTTAAATAAATGTGTATAGTCTTACCTTATTTTCTTTCCTTAAATATATATGTATAGTCTTACCTGTGGATTAGAAATTAATGCCTAGTTTAGCCTAGTTCGATTGTTATCAAACCAAAAACAATGATAGAGTGGGTTCAATTTCTTATTTAATCCCTAAAGAACAATAACTAACTACAGGAATTATGATTCAGCATTAAGAAAAGGATGCTCTGAATAAAATAAGATAATTTATAAGTTTGACTTCTCAACATTATAGAAAGGATTTAGGGATGTTAACTTTCAGTGCTCTAAAAGATCATTTTATCTGATACTATTCATCCCTTCAACATATATTAAGCCTGCCAGGTACTATGCTAGGCACCAAGTAAGTAAAGATACGTAAGGCACAGTTCCTGACTGTAAAAGACCACCTAAGAAACAAAAAGAAACCACGACAATAGATAATTGATACTTTTTTACCTGTAAGAGTTACTCAAAAACAAGCTAAATGAAACAAAGGAAAAAAGAGAAGTTGACTCATACAGCAGTTTGTCCATGAGAGATTAACAGGTAAACAAAAGCTACTCATGTCAGAAAAGAAACATGGTTCTGTGACTCCAAATTCAATGGACTGGCTGTCAATACCTGGCCTTTAATTTTAATTTGTAGCTATCAATAATCTCCTGCACGACTCTGGGTATATTTTAATCCTCTCTCTGTATTTCATCTTTCTCATCGGCAAAAGAGCAGTGAATTTTCCACCATGAAGTAAAGGTCAATTTCAGATCATTGGAGGAAAATAGGGCATTCTCAAGGGTTTCTGCACTTGGAATCCAAATGCAAAGTGTATTAGTCAATCAATCATTCAGTCTGCAAGTATCTATTGATTATCTACTGAGTACTCTCCAAGGTGCAAGGCCCTGTGGGGGACATATAGAATAGGAACCAAAATAATCATTTCCCTCAATTAGCTGCCAACTTTGTTGGGTAGAAAACAATTAATATGCAATAGCAATGAATAGATGAATGCACAAATTAATGAATATTTACTGGGTACCTACCATATTTCAGACATTGCTATGCTTTTTAGGCTGTAAGGCTCTTGTACATGTTTGCTACTTAAGAGTAAGCAAGGGTATGCAATAAAAGCTAGACTGTGCAGTCTTTTAAGAGCTGTGGAAGGTTGGAGGAGAGTGGTATCAATTAAGCGGCATTGAAGTTAGAGGCCTTGAACTGAGCAAAGATGTTGAGCTTTTTTGCAGTAGCTAAAGTTGGATAGAAGGAAGCACATTCCAGAGCAAAGGGATCAACTCTAAAGGAGGCAAGGAACAGGACAGGCTGATCATAGTGTATTTACAGGCATATGCTTTTACTGGAACAGAGACCTTTTTAAGGAATGTTGGAAAACTAGAGTTGGACTTTGAAAGTCCAATTTAATATTTACAGGAATGTTAGTTTAGAAGAAAGTGTGTAGGAAGACAGAAAATACTCAAAATAGAAAGAGGTTAAAATTTCTAGAGCAGGGAATTGATGTTATGAAAGAAGTTTAAGGGGGATTGGTCTGGTACTGGCAGGTTGACTAAATTTTAGGGTGCAGCAACAACAGCATAAGGAGACTGGATCGTTCTTGCCCTACATTTCCAATTTCTGCAACACCCAAATCATAGATATTGCACCTATCATTTGTAGAAGAATATATCACTTAGGGATTTTAGGTCTGGTGCTTGATTTGCCGAACTTGCAGTGACAGATGGCTTATGCAATATAAAGTACTAATCTTACTTGTTCAATTTAAGATTTTTCATGCAAAAATTTTTCTCAAAAAGAGAGCAGTTATTTATTTGCCCAGCTTTTATTTCTTCACTACCTTCAGGTCTTTATCTTGGCTCAGGGTTGAGTTAAAATGATGTCAGCAAAGTAATACCATTACATCTTTTTCTTCCTGCAATATCCAGGCTCAGCGAGTGCCTGGAAGAAATTAAATAAGGCTATGAGGGTGGTGGGTTCTCAGAGCTTTTCTGGGATAAGAAGCTAGAGGTTGAAAACAGAAAGAATCAAGACAGACCGCCACAACAATTTCTCCTTCTGCACACCCATCCCTTCCCTGTCTCCAGGACTGACAGAAAAGTTCCTGGAGAAGAGTTGAGAAGTAAAAAGAATGGAGGAGCAGTTAATAGGGAGAAGAAAAGTCGTCGAAAGTGAGCTCTATGAAGCTGTGGACTCTGCTCAGGACTCAACCTATTTTCCCATGTAGAAGAAGAGCCATGGGGCCAATTGAAGGCACATGCTTAGTTTTGCAGCTGTCTTGAGCATTAAGGGAGGAGACTGGGTAGCACTCAGTAGAGGCATTCACCTTCTCTCCTTTCTTCTCTGTTTCCTTCCATATATATACATATATGCACCTACTTTCCATAACCCACCCCACTCCCTTCCAGAAACCAATTCTTTTTTCTTTTGTTATCCAGACCCACTTCCACTGTTCAAAGGAGAAAGGAAGCTCTTTTGGTTAAACACAGAAGGGACTGACATTTGATTTTTTATGGGGAGCACATATTTATAAGTAATGCTCTTGTGTCTGTATGTATCTTCTATCTATCATCTGTCTATCTAAACATACATTTACCAAAAACCCTTTTATTAGTAGGCCCATGGTGGATCTTGAGTCTAGGCCTATCTGGAATCCTGACAAATGTTCCTTACTGCCACATTTTGTGTCTCCGTTCTTTCTCTTATCCCTTCCTCCCGGACTCTACTCTCTCTACTGTCTCCTGCTCCTTTCTCATTCATGGCAGAAAACACACAAAGTCAGAGAAAATATTGGGCCTTTCTGAAGAAATAATGACTCTAGTACAGGAAACTCTCTTCCTGGACAAGGTGGACCATGCAGGGAAACCCCCAAACAGGACACTCTTGCTTCCACATTGTTTTTGTCTCTAGCCAAAGGACTCCCTCTTACCTACATTGGTGGATCTGAAAGTGATCACTTTATCCAAGGCACTATTCATGAAGTTTCCAAGAGTTATTGTGCTGTGACCCTCACCTTCCTTTCTAGCTTCCCACCAGAAACCCAGTAGGGATGAGGTAACCTCTGCTGGAGCAGCTTCGTCATTCAGGCATGGGCTTCTTCAGACCACTAACCACACAGAAATGCTGAGAGGTCCCTCTGCATTGGAGTGTTAGAGCAGAAGACCAGAAAACAAAGCTCTAACCTAGAGTCTCGACAGAACTTTCTGAATTCTTTCTAGTTTCTATTTTGTTTATTTCCAAAATCAGAATACTCCCAACATTTCCAATTCTTGATTCTCCTTTCTTTCTCCACCCTCACCTCACTTCTTTATTCTATTTACAGCAAAGAACTACTATTCTGATTCCCTCTACCTTCCTCCATTTCAACTCAATATAAAAACATCAGCAATGATTCTAAAACCATAAAGTTTATGATTTGGAAATATTATGTTCTAATTATGTGGTAGTATATGGAGCAGCTGTATAGTATTTCAGATCAAGTTATGATTATTACATTTCCACATTACCCTAACCCCATTCTCTGGTCAATTTTTGCAATAGGAAATGGGTAACAGTATCACATTTATTCAAGTTCACCCATTCTTAACTGTTTTTCAGATTTTATCAGTCCCTAGTCTTTCAACCAAAGGTGCTCTTGAAGTAATAAATCTCCAATTTATTAGTGTATTAATGAGCAACCTTGTAAGAGATTTGAAATACATCTGAATCTTAAAATAGAGGAATGAAATGGGGAAAAGAAATCAACATTGACTTTTTAAATATGATATTCACAGTATGAGACACTAACAAATTTTGGTTTTAACCTTATGGTGATTATTTGAAAACATGACAGGACATTGTAATCACAGAGTTAATGGTTTAAAAATATACTGGCTTTATTTGTTCTTCAAGCCTGACAAAGATATATTTCCCTGCTTTTTCTTCTAATGAAGTAATATAATATTTTACCCGTTATATTAAGTAATCTCATTCCCTTTTACTCTGTTTAAAATTCATTTTTAAATTAAAATACTTTTTGATCTTCTTGTGTCAGAATGTTTCAGATACATGCTGCTGCATGAGACATATTTTACACCCACATTAATCGAAGTGCAGAGAAATGATTACCAAAGATGTGAAATTGATAACAGTCTTTTTAGATGTCTAGAGTAAACACTATACTGCACAGAGGGTAATATTCAACCCACACCCCTACCCCACTTCCTCCCACTTCTCCTCAATGTATCTTTACTAAAAAGGTGTATTTACGAACCGAGGCCACAATTCAGGATGAGAGAATTTGTTGGAATCCTCTTAACAACTAGATCTACTTTTGAGTGTTTATTGAGTAAACAAACAAAATGGAAAGAATAATCAATGGATCGTGTGGTTATAGGAACTCTGCTCAGGAGGAAAGGCAAAGAGAGCAAAAGTCATCTTTCAACGTCAGTAGCAGTGACATTGCCTTCACTTTTACGAAGTTCATTGACATCAATTCTCAGAAATGTTTTTCTGGAAAGCTCATACTTTCTTCATTCAAGAGACAGTTATTTATTCTTTGTTATATAACACACAAATTCAAAGATCTGGGGATACAGCAGCTAACAAGATTCTTTTTCTCTTGGAGTTAAAATTTAGAACAGCACTGTCCAATAGAACTATCTGCAGTGTTGGAAATGTTCTATACTTGTCCTCTCCAATATGGTATCCACTAGCCACTTGTGGTTACTGAGCATTTGAAATGTGGCTAGTACAACTGAGTAACTATAATTCCAGCCATTTTAAAGGAGGAGACAGTGTTATGGGGGTCCATGCTTTCTGCAGGATATGTTGCCTTGGACATTATTTTTATATGTGAAATACAAAACCTGTGCAACATTCCTTCCTGGAAAGGACAATCACCACAATCTTCCCTGATGAGTGTGTGGAACCCTGATTGGCTTTTAGGCTAATGGAATATAAAGAATTTATTCATTTGGAACTCGGAAATGTCCTGATTAAGTATAATCAAAACACACAAAATTGCTTACTTACAACTATCAGAATTTAGTAGTTAAACTGTAGCAACAGTTGATGTAGCATCTTAGAGTTAACAAAGATCATTCAAAAAGTGATATTCATGACTTTTAGTAAAATAATGACAAATAGTAAAATAATGAAGGCTACAGCTATTGTATTTGTTAACAAGAGAGACTGAGGCATTGATAGAAAATTCAAACTTTTGAAAAAGTTGCGCGTTGTTCATAATAGTGAAGAAATGAATTAAGAACATCTTAGTGACGAAAAATAGAGGATGGGTTGGATACATTGAGGAACATACATGTGCAATAGAATTTTAAGCAGCTCCAAAAGGGACGTTCTGTAAAATAATGATAGAGAATGAAGTTGAGTTATATATATAATTTTTTTAAAGCAGTCTGTAGGGTGGGCCACAGTGGGTCAGCAGGCAGAGTTCTTGCCTGCCATGCCGAAGACCTGGGTTCGATTCCCGGTGCCTGCCCATGCAAAAAAAAAAAAAAGCAGTCTGCAAGGCAACATTGCTATATGATTCTATTTTTTAAATGCTATATGATTCTAATTCTTAAATGTAAATGTAAGTATAGAAAATATCTGGATGGTTTTAGGGTCATCAAAAGGTAGTGCATCACCTACTCATTCTTCCCATTAATACTGGGATCGAGTACTCGCAAGTCTGGATGACTGGCCATTCTTGTGGACTCAGCCTAACTCCTCCCTTGCAAAACTAAGAATGTGAAAAGAAAGGGTTACAAGCTAGAAGACAGGGGTAGCAGTTGTGGTCTCCCTAATTCTTTCCCTTATACCTCTCAGCTTTGAAGGCTTTTTTCCCTGGAGTCACTCTTATGGCAATGCCCTCAGTTGCTAAAGATGTCACAGATGACAACAGAAGCAAAGGGTTGTATTTTCTGTGTCGGACAATGTGTATGGTCACTGCTATGGCTCCCGGACTATTGCCCTGGATTGACCTACACCATTCAAATGATTATGATTATTTAGGGGTTTTGTTGTTGTTGCTGTTGTTGTTTTGAATTCTCAACCGCAAAGTCCAAACTCTTTAATGTATTGTAGAAATTCCCAAATTCTCTGGTTGATGAAGAAAAATTTTTGAATGACCTATTTAACACTGAGAACAAAGTACAGGTTGCTGCTGAAAAAAAAATTAATGAAATGTTTTAAACTCAGAACCACTGAAGGATTTTAAATTGTTAAAATAGTGATCAAAATTAATTTCCCAGATTCTTATCATTATTGACAATAATTTAAAAGACAAATTATAGACCCACTTTATTACTATTATATTTTATTATTTTGAAATATATGACTTCACCATATTCTGTAACCATAATAATTGGAGATGCTTATTTTAACTTCAGAAATCGTGGAGACTGCTCTGTGTTAAAGCAATCAATATTTAAGACCATTAAATCTTCTTAAAATGCTTTCTAGTGGTCATTCCATAGTCTCTGGTAGGAGATTTGCAATTGCTCATAAAAGTTGGTAGTAAAAGTGTCCTCTTCACATATTTTAATGAAGGTGCTATAATATTTGTTCTAATTTTTGAGCTCACTTTTCAGTCCCTGGCATTTGTAAGCAAAGAGCCCTTTTAATGAACATTAAAGTACATTTTCTCCAAAGGTTTCCTTCATTTGAAACAGGAAGCACAAATTAGCAAGTAATCTATAAACCAAGATCAAACCATACCAAATTGCCAAATTTTGACCTACAAACTAATGGCAATTTTCTACAGTTTATCCTAATATGGTAATAAAGATAGGTAAGTCATTTTTAAAATAAAGTTTCCTAAAAAATATTCTAAATAATTATTTTATCCAAATATATTTAATATATAAAGTTTTTTCCTGAGATTTATCAAGAGTTCTGTAATCACACTAGTTCAGTCTCACTCTGTTTTAAGGGAAATAGGAACATGAAAACCTTAAGCAAAAGCTATGTAACTTGTTCTAGGAAGCAAACAGTTTAAATGGATAGCAAGGGAGAGAGACCCAGAGTTGAAATAATCTGTTCAGATTATTATTGAACACATATTATCTCCCAAAGACTATGCCAAGTGCTAAGGAAGCAGCAAAGAACAATTTCCACATGGAAATTATGGTTCAGTTTTTTACTTAATTCTATGTAAATACTATAATGGCTATATTTCTTGTTTAGAGTCTAGGAGACATTTAGCTCTCGGTTATATGTTTTTTTCCACACTAATAAAATATTATTATGTATTGTTTTATATACAAGTATGATACTAAAATATTAGTTTTTGCAATTTGTAAACTTACGTTCTTGTCTATGTACCACTATCACCTCATTAAACTTTTTGGTAAAATGCACATCACATAAATTTTACCGGGTTAACCACGCTGGCTATATGCTTTTTGTCATCAAGTGTTAGATGAATGTGTTATAGCTGTGCAAATTTAACACTAAATCTATGTGCATTGGACACTATAGGTTTGTCCAGTGATGCACGAAAAGTTTGAAGTATAGGAAACCAAATCAAGACCAACACATCCTTTGGGAAACTGGCAATCAGAGCATGGTACCAATTTGGCGGGAGGTATTATATCCATATTTCCCAAACATGTTTGATTTCAAAACTCATTATCATGGGGAGATGAAAACTCAACATGAGCTCACAAAATATAATAGTCATCTGGATTAAAGAAGACAGTTTAAAAAGGTCTCAAAGAAAAAGTAACTGCTGCAAGACATGATCAAAATTCGATCCATATCACAAATGTACCTAATATTGATTGAAGCTATTTGACGAATGGGCATACATCAAAGTGTACATTAAGTTGGTAAAGGCTGACTCTGCACTGACTAACGAACTGAGCAGCAGCCATTTATCCTGTAAATGACATATACAACATCCTTTGCTCCTGGAATTGCCCACTGTTCTTTAAAGACAGACTTTTACATAATAAAAACAACAGAAATAAACTTAGTATTTTTCTTACATATATTTTCAAAATGCCCTTTTGAAGAAAAATACTGTTAACAACAGGATTTTTGTTTTCATTTTTGCTGAACATATTAATATCTTAGGACAGTTTGGGAAGTTTGTTCTATGTGCCGTGCAAAGGAATAAATGATTAGTTCTGCCATATGTGGCACCTCACCTAATTTTTTATGTATGTATGTGGCTATGAGCGAACTCATCTACTTCTTTATCAATTTTCAATATCAGATTGGGACATTCAATAGAAAGCCAAGATGACCAGTTAATTAAGAAGGAGTTCCTTCTCTAGACCATAAACTCGGAAAATAAAGAGAATATCCACCCCTTGCTTACATCCCAAATCATCTCCTTATTTATATCCCTAAAGCATGTAGCATAGTGTCTTGCATATAGCAGACATTTAATAAATGTCTATGGAAAAGAGGCAGGTGGCCTAGTCAGACACTCCTGGATCAAATTCTAACTCTACCTCCTTCCAGCTAAGCAGCTACAAGCCAATTTGTTCATCTCAGGGTTTGTTAATCATGTATTGTAAAATAGTGACAACTTGTTTCACCATTGCTATGAAAATGAAGTAAGATAATAAATACAGTGTGGCCAGTACAAAACGTGGGCAATATAATAAGGACTTTTTTGAATGTTAGATCCTTACCCTTTCTATTTATAAAGTAGACAAAGACCCTTTCCACTTTCCCTTTTAGTACCCTTCTCCCCAGATATTCAGGGCCCTCACCACCTTGCACTGGGTCTTAGTTTGCCAGGGCTTCTATGACAGATACCACAAACAGGTTGTCTTAGCAATTTACTGTCTCACAGTTTTGGAAGCTAGAAGGCCAAAATGAAGGTATTGGCAGGGCCTTTCTCTGAAATATGCGGGGTTCTGGTGATGGTTTGCTGGCAATCCATCCCTGCGTCTGTCACATGGCCATCTGTCTCTTTCTGTCTCCTCCTGTGGCCTCTGCTCCAGTTTCCAAATTTTCTTGGCTTAGAAGGACTCCAGTCATATTGGATTAAGGCCCACCCTGATTTGCTTTGGCCTCATCAAAACAGGATCTTTGAGGATCCTGTTTACAAATGAGTCTACGGTCACAGGACCTGGGTTAGGACTCGAAGATCTCATTACAAACGGGTGCACCCACAACACAAGGCTTAGTGCTTGACCATGTCTTTGTAGGGGATTTGTGGGGGACATGATTCAATACTCCACGCATGATTATTACCCCTCTCCACTGACATATAGCTGAGGTCGTGGAGGTTAGGTAGGAGATCTGAATTTGTATCCTCTCTCTGGCCCTCACAATGTCTTGGTCAAGTCATTCAGTATGTCCGGAGTAGGGCCTTAGACAATTTTTTTCAGAGATTGGTGAGTGCATTATGGTAACTTAAATATTTTTATATTAAAATAAAGATGGGTACGTTGAACCAAATATAAAACTTATGTACCATTTTAAGATGAACCAAGAGAGTTCAAAAATATTTGCCCTTGTGGTGGGTTACTTTGGGCTAAGGCCCCAGATTCCAGGGAATTCAGAGTCCATCTCTTTTCATTAAGAGATACTTTGTTGAAAAAGTTGGTGACCTTTGAGGTTTCTTTCAGCTCAGGAATTCTTTTGGCTCATCATTTCCCCAGTCTCCTCCCCACCAAATTTCAACTTAACCTGATAAACTAGGCATCAGGGAAAACCTACTGCATATTGCCCAAGGCTTCCAGAGACAATTTTCTGGGCACAAGCAATTAGCTGCCCTAGGCAAAACTGCGCAGTAGGCAAAGTTTGCCTCCTCCCTCTCCTGCAGTACCCACCCCCACTACGGCCTCTTCCTCCACTGCCTGTAGCCTGCCAGAGCACTCAAACCCACCTAAACTTTTTATTCCCTCCCAAGCCTCAAGCTTTAAAACTGCCCCCTCTCTCCCCCCTATTTAATTTTCCCCTTCCCTCTTTGATGTTAATTTCAGCTAGGTATACAAGGTAATCGGATTTAAATTTTCTGCTAGACATATGCATTTTAAAGAAGAATGTATTAGCATAAATAATGAAATATTTATGAGAAATATTTCTGAATGCTTGGACCATTAAGATGCACTTTGCTCACTCTGGGCTACCAGGTCTTGCTCTACCAGTTTCTATCTCTTCAAAGGAATAAAGGTCATTATATTCCCAGTTCCAAAAGATTGCCAGATTTTGGGGTAAAATAATCAATTCAGTAGAGTTCTCTAAGGTAACATGCAAGTCTCAGTGGCATTGTTTTTTTCATACTACTCCTTCAATCTGCAATGCCCCACTATGCTTCCTTATCTATTTAAATTCCTCAAACTGGTGGCCTAGGGCTCCAGTAGGGCCCAGATGTATTTCATTTGGCTTTTCACTATACAGGTGATGGGCAGACATTATTCTTACCCCGCAACACAAGCAGCTTAGTATCTGTTGTGTTGCATCTACTCTACTTCACATTTTGATGTTAACTGCACAGGGTGCTGAAGTTTATATAACCCCTATTCATCCTTCAGTCCCATTTTCTAGGTCACCTTTTCTGTGAAGGTTTGATTCCCCCAAAGAGAATAAATCCTCTGCATACTTACAGCAATAGCTAATTGCATTAAAAATAAACATCTAGTCCTACACAGGGGCTCTGAATAAAAACATTAACTGTAAATGCAACCCAATGGAATCATCTAGACGATTTCTGACTGTGGCATCCAGGAAACAAGAGCTATTTTGAGGCTGGCTGGGTTTGTCTTTTACCCTGTGTAGAATGCTTCCTCCTTTATATCTAGGAATGTCTAGTGCAGTGTTGTAACCTCCAAGTGGCTCCAGAGGCAGCACATACCGTTCTATCCCACATACAGTGTCAATATTTATTCAAATTTCACTTGCATTGTGCAGCATCTTTTTGTCTGTTTTTCTTCCTTTCCATGTAAA
This sequence comes from Myrmecophaga tridactyla, assembly GCA_004026745.1. NCBI lineage: Eukaryota > Metazoa > Chordata > Mammalia > Pilosa > Myrmecophagidae > Myrmecophaga > Myrmecophaga tridactyla. The sequence goes on along the minus strand of PVIY010041620.1, from coordinate 2,599 downwards.
CTGAGATTCTTGTTCTATTTGGAACATGGTCAGGACCATTCCTCCAGTGCCATTTCCCTTGTCTAAGGACAAGTGAACAAAGGCAGCAGCATATTCTGCCCTCAATTCCCTCCATTGCCATGACTTTCCCAAGAGGAGGAACATAATAATAATGACAGTGACCACCTTAAAAACTAATGGTATAAATCTAGTGTCTTTGGAGCTTTGTTGTGGGCCTACCTTTTAGCACCATCCTCCTAGTATTTTGGTAACAGAACCTCCTTGGACTGGAGGCTATAAGAAGCTATTATTCTAAATCTCATTATTTTACAAACAGTGTAATGGCAAAATTCCACCATAATAATATTGGACATTTACATAATATCCCTTTTCACAGGGCTTCAGAATTCTTTGCAAAACTTCTTATGCATTTTCCCAGTGTTGAATAAGAAAAGTGGAGAGATGGCTGTTTCTAGGTGGAGAAGAGTAGGAGAAGCCTGAATTTAAAAAATATATATATACACACACACACATATATATCAAGTGTATATATATATAAACACACACACACACATATATACATCAAGTGTGAGGTAGAAGGCTTGACAGTGAACTCCTGACTCAGAACCAAATGCTCTTTCCATTATCCTTCTAATACTGAAGGATTTCCTTTTCTTTCTGAGTCTTCTATTTATAGCACCAAGTAAATATTGAAAAGCAAAAGAACATTAAAATGACCCTTAGAATTGGGTACGGGGAACAGACAAACATTTAGAAAGCTGGGTTTACTAGAAATGGGTTCTAAATAAGCCCATTTTAAAAACTGAGAAACTAATAGCAAATCAAAATTAGAGGAAAATATAAATTACCAACAAAATAAGCCACAGCTATGGGTTTCCTAATGATGGAGAATATAGGAAATTGGTTAACTAATAAAAAAATAGGATTATCCTAAAATAACCTAGAGGTAAGCAGTAATAAATTATAATTCACCTGATAACTTTCTCAAAACAAAACACATCCAGCCTGGCCTCAACAGAGATTTTTCAGAGTACCGGTTTGGGGTGGGAGGGTGCTTGAAATAGAAAAGCAGGGAGAAAATATTTAAGAAGTAATATAGAGTGTGATTGAAGTCTGAGTCTGATTAAAAAAAAAAAAAAAAAGCAGTAAAAAGCTCCAGTGAGGTAATTATAGCCTCAGGGATTTAAAAGAGTTTCCTCAAATATATCAGGGGGATAAGAAACACTGGAGAGAAAATAGGCCCATTAATAAATGACAAATGCGATAAAATGAGATTTTAAAATAGTTGGACTACTGAACTGCTTTTTTTTTAAAAAAATAGATTTTTTAGAAAGAAAAACAAAAAAGGGTCTAAGGGCAGAGAAGGAACAAGATTTGTCAGCAGAATGCTGATAAATAGCAAGCAAGAGAATTCAGTTCTTGCAAAATATAAGGATTTTCCGAATCAGCAAACTTCGGAGATCTGCCTTCCTCTGGGGATAAGAAGGAACTGAGTAATTTATATTCTGACCACATTTTCTCTTGTGTCTTCATCCAGCCAAGATGATGGAACCATATTATAAACCCCAGAAACTGCTTTAACTTTATGCAAATCATCTCCATTGCATTCTCACTCCTAATATCCTCAGATAATCACACACGCTTTTAACAAACTTTAATCATCTATTAAATGCCTAGTACTGGGCTAAGTACAGGGAACAGGAAGAATTAAATATTAGCATATAACCTAAATCATCTTGCTCACCTCAGGCCCCACAGTTTTTGGTTCATGACCTATAGCTGCCCTTCAAGCCCCTCTCTCCCTATGCACACACCCACAAGCACATAAGTTAAAACGTTTCTTTTTAACATGGCATTTATCTACCTTCAGTTCTAAACTGAAGACTTAGGAATTAAATTCCCATGACCCTAAACAAGGCAATCATATCTCTGTAATTCCTAGAAGACTCATCAGCAGTCTTCAAAAACGGTATTAACTGGAATTTTAATTGAAAAAGTAATCATGTATATATGGTTAACACTTCAGATTTTTAATAGAATGGAAAGTAAGTATCCCTACCATCCTAAATCACCAGAGGTGGTCTCTCCTGAATTATTTATGTGGCCTTTCATATACTTTTCTCAAACAAGCATATCTATATGTAAGTCTTTTTTTAACATAAACAAGAGCTGACTTTAAACCAGGTTCTGAATTTTGCCTGTTTTTTTAAGTTAACAATATATTTTGGACAACAATATATATTTGGACATGAATACATGGCGATTCATATAATAGTTGCATAATATAATATTTTTATATGGATTGCCATAATTTACTTATCAAGTCTCTTATATTGAACATGCTGATTGCTTCCTGTCTTCTACTATTATTATGAACTATATTATTTATGATTCTATAAAAAGGAGACAATAATGTACTTTTGGCAAGGTTGCTGTAAGAATTAATGAGATAGAAGGCCTAAATAAATGGAACAGCATACTGTGTTCATGGATTGGAAGACTAAATACAGTTAAGATGTCAGTTCAACCCAAATTGATTTACAGATTCAATGCAATACCAATTAAAATCCCAAAAACTTACTTTTCAGAAATACAAAAA
>PVIY010041619.1:0-21590 GCA_004026745.1 Myrmecophaga tridactyla | reverse complement strand
CTCGCTGTGCCAACGTGTTTTAGATTGACAGCTGCCACCCTCTCCCCCAGGGCCCAGCTCACGTCCGTGTTGAGAGAACAGGGTCCTCGTGCAGAAGGGGGTGAAATGGGGTGTGCAATTTCAACACAATTGCATGCTGGCTGCAACGGGCCAGAGAGGAGGGGCCACCCAGGAACCCCGAGGGCACATGTCCCCGTCTGCACAGGGGCGTGGGGGGCGTGGCGATCGACGTGGCTCCGAGACCTTTTGACTGTTGTAGAAGCCCAAGCATCAATGTCATCCAGGGCGGTTTCTGGGGGTACCACTGACCTCTCACGCCAGGGGCCGAAGGAGCTAAACCTTCCTGAGCATAAGAGACCATGCCCAACCGTGAAGACCAGTCCCACCCCAAATGCCCCCACGGGAAGTCCCTGCACTTCTGTGGCCGTGGGGGCTGTCTGAGAGGGGGCTCCTCCCGGCAGCGCTCAGAGACGAGAAGATGTGGGTGCGTTTTGGAGCTGGGCTGGCCCAGTGTGTTTTGGAACCACACCACAGAACTTTCTACAGTGATGGGAACTCCTGTCTAATGCTACAGCCAGAGGCCTTACATGGCTATTGAGTGTTTGCAGTGTGGCTGTGTGACCAGGAAACTGAGTGTGTCCTTTTATTTCACTCCAATTTAAACTTGGACGGGCAGCTGGGGGCTGGTGGCCCCTGCCCTGGACAGCACAGCCCTGGAGCACCCCGGGGGTCGGGTCAGGCGCATGTACCTGGTCCCGCTGGCACCTGCAGCCGGAAACAGCCCCTCCTCCACAGTGTCCCCCCACCGTCGATCCCATGGGGGCATGCTCAGCTGCAAGCTCTGCCCACTTCACAGACCCGCCCCCTGGAGGGCCGGAGAACCCTTTTCTCCAAACAGAACCAGAGAGGGATAGATATGCGTCCAGGGCCACCCAGCAGAAGTGGGAGTGAGAACCGGGCAGCTGGGCTTGGACCCCGAGGCTCAGCGAGATGGGCCAGCCCTAGATAGCCGCTTGGCTTGGAGCACTGTTAGTGAGGAAACATTTCCCCCACGTCCCGTTGGTTCATCTCCACGGCGACCCCATAAATCAGGAAACGGGGTGTTGGGGACCCAGACTTGGGTCAGACAGCAGGAGTCCATTCGGGGTCCATTCGGGGTTCCACTGCTCACCCCTGCATGACCCCAGCAAGGGAGTTAAGCCCCTATGGCACTGTGTCCCCCCACATCGGGGGAGCAAAAGCAGCTCCACATCGGGGGCTGGGGGGGTTGGCTAGGCAAGCTTAGTCCAGCGCTCCAGCTCACACGGCAGCTCTCGAGGACTGCACTGGAATCCTGAAAAGCCGGGTGCTGTTGGGGAGCTGGGGGGGGGGCAGGCAGGGGTGGCTGGGGGCTGCGGCCTCTTTTGGGGAGCCCGGCAGGTTGCTGGGAGGGAGAGGATGCCCAGGCAATTCCCTCAGGCCAGAGATGAGAACAAGAGTGAGCGGGCTGGAGTGGGGCTCTTGGGTAGCAGAAGGTTCTGGAACAGGGCACGGTTCCTGGTCCTCTGGGATTCTCCTACCTGAGCCTCGACTTGCCTCATTGAGATTGCACAACACAGCCACCTCTCGGTGTTTGGGGAACCCGGAAAGGCTCGGTGGGTGAGGTGCCAGGCTGCTCCTGGGAGGGACTCCCCCTACCCCCTCCTCTCTTGGCTGACCAAGATCCTTCTCTGGGCTGCCATCTGGGTATGGTCAGACCTGGGCGGGAGGCTGGGCGCCCCAGGCAGTCCTGCCCTGACCCCCTCCAGTCATCTCTGGCTTTGTAGTGGACCTCATTCTCCTGAAGGAGAGAGCCTCCTCTCTACCTGTCATCCACAGCTATAAGGGGACCGGGCTGGCATCCACCCACTCCCCAGCCTCTTGCCGGGGCCTGGCATTTCACAAGCATGATGCCCGGCATCTTCAGACCAGGGGAGCTGTGATTTATGAAACTGCAGTGCTGAGCATCCAGGGCCCCTATAATGAAGTGCCTCACAGAAAGACACAAAGCCACTTAACCGAGGTCCTTTGGGGGCAGGGAGGAGGAGTTGAAGGCACCATCCGTCACCCCCCCCCCCCCGGAGGTTGTGCAGCATTCTGCTGAAGTGGCTAAACAGAGCAGTATCTGTTACTCTGTCCAGAAACCACCAAAGTGCCTCACTTGCCCTTTCATGAGAGGCAGCTTGGACGCAGGAAGGCAGAGACTGACCCAGAGGGCAATGGTGGCAGGTGCCAGCTCTGCCATGGGCCAAAGGGTTTGGCATGGAAAGACTCCCTCATGGGAGTGGTGGCTGGGCACCGGGTGGGAGCTTTATAGTATTGTTAACCCTCACACCACCAGTCCCATTTCACAGAAGAGGAAACTGAGGGTCAGGGAGGCCCAAGTCACACCTCCACTAAGCGGCTGAACCAGGCTTATCACGCAGGTCCGACTCCAGGGCCTGGTCTGCTCTCCCCTTGCTACTCTGCAGGAAGAAGCAGCCTGGGGGTGAAAAGTCCACTACCCCACGGTGCTGGCACCTGGCTCTTCGCCGAGATTGTTGCCATCTCCTTCCCATCATGTCTTTCTGCAGTGGTGATAGTTGTTGTGAGGATTTCCCTTTAGGTGGGAGAAAATATCTGTTTACTCTGCAGTGGAGCAATTTCCCCAGGCAGATCTCTAACTAGCTAAATGCCCTGTCCTGCCTCTGTTGGCAGGGAAGACGCCCACGGTGATGCACGAGCCGCTCTGTGGGGAAATGTTTAAGTAACACCCATACCCATCATACAGCAACACAGATCCCCCCGGGCAGGATGGGGGCTGTGGGGGGTCGCCTGGGGCTGCCTGGGCCTGCAGCCAGCCCGGCAGGTAGGAAGGGCAGAGAACAGGTGGGTTGGGCGTGGAGAGGGCTTTGGGGACAATGGATGCTGGACCACCAATGTGGGTTCCTCCTCTGTGTCCATGGGGTGTGGACGAGGCCATGGTCAGCCCTTTCCTGGACAGGTCACCAGGGAACTTTCCCAGGACCCTCTCAGCCATACTGGGGTCCCCAAGTCTGGGGAGGGCACTGGGCTAAGCCATGTCTCAGGTGGGGTCTTGGTTGGGTCCCTTTCTCTTTGTGACACAAAGCTGTTCCAGGGGGGTCTTCACAGAATGCAAGGGCTGTGACAGCACAGGGGGTGGGGCAAAGAGGAGGATGGGTGGTTCAACCTTTGCCCCCAGCAATGCTGACCACGGCGGGGCCGGCAGGACTCTGCCCCCGGCTGGCTGGACACCGCGGGGCAGGCTCTTCCAGCGTGGAGGTAATTTCAGGTAAGGGCTGCGGACTCCATTCACCCTGCAGGGGAGGACCAGGCGGGAAACTGAAGCACCACCTCCCAGCCGTTTGCCCAAAGACCTCCTGAGTTCTTGCTCTCAAGCTCTCCCTGCCTCAAGCTGAACCCGTGCTATCAAGGGCTGACTTGTGTTCCCCCAAAAGCTACGCTCACAACTTACCCCTGACACGTACATATGGATGGGACCTTATGTGGGAGTGAAGTTTTTGTAGCTGTAATCGAGTAAAGGTGAGCTCACACTGGATTAAGGGGGCCCCCTAAATCCTATGACCGGTGTCCCTACAGGAAGAGTTGGAGACACACAGAGAAGAAGGCTGTGTACCGACAGAGTGATGCAGCTAACGTCAGCGGGAGCCTGGCCCCATGGAGACCTTGAGTTCAAACATCTCATCTCCAGGACTGTGAGACAGTAAATTTCTGTGGTTTCAGCCCCGCAGCTTGCGGTGCTTTGTCACAGTGGCCCCAGCACGTGGATACACACGCTCCTTGACACGAGTTGTTCCTCCTCCTGGGACCCCCTCCTTGGTAAGACCCCTCCCCAGCTACTCAGTTTCCCGGGAGCCTGGGAGTCATCTGACCTCTCTCGACACCTCAATTCAATCAGGCACCAAAATACAGCATCGGAGCCACTGGACTCTCACTTTCTAGCCATCCTTTCCCGACCTGGCTGCGCCGAATGCCGTGTTTTCACCTACTGCACACGTCCATGTGCGCTGCACAGACGGCCTCCGCCTAGCCCACCCCTTGGTGCTGGAAATGTTTGATTCAGCAATTAATGAGGCTCCCCAGTGCTTCCAGGAAAGATCAGCCTCCCCCGTCTCCAGGCTGCAGAGTCCTCCGTGACTAATTCGGCATGAGCTCAGGTCTCCTGACAGGCAGCTCGGCTGGGGAATAAATTAACCGCCTCTAAAGCCCAGTGGGTCTCAGATAAAGGAGGAGGAAACCAGCCAGCCGTTCAGAAGGTTTAGTTTCTCGCCTTCCCAGCTCTGGTGCTTTATTTTTAGTCTCTGGGGGAGGCTGCTTGGCGCTCTGCTCACTCCACAGACATTTTGGGGGAGCCAAAATCAAGGCCTCGGTTGTGCCGTTGCCCAGGGGAGTATAGCCAGTCACCTTCCTGCAGCAGGGCTATCTGTCTCTCCCTCCACACAGCCGTCCGTCTGTCTGTGCCTGTCTGCTACCCCTCGGTCGTTTTCTCAAATTGCTTCCTGGTAGTGTTTCCTGCCAGCTCCTTGGAGGTGGGTGGTCCCCCCACCCTGGGGCTTGGTGCTGACCTGGACACAGAGGGGTGGGCAGGCACAGGACTTGCTGATGGGCATCGGGAGGGGGTGCAGGCGTTGACGAGGGTGGACCCCTGCCCACGGCGGCCCCAGCGACATGCCCCCCCTCCCCACCCTGTGAGGAGGGCACACCTGGAAGCGCATGGCTGAGGACTTGTTGCAATGCATGGAGATGGGAGCGAAGCCGTAGAGGGCTCTGAGCACATCGCGGTCGAACGAATTCCAGGGAACAGCAGCAAACTGCTGCTGGACCGAGGCCTGCGGGCAGGTGCAGACGTCCTCGCTGTTGAACCTGGTGGGGGGGTGTGGGCAGGAACAGACCAGCCTGAAGGGAGCACTAGGGGATGGGGGGGGCTTACAAGCATGGGGGACACCTCTCTGCTGCCTCCTCTCCAGCCCACTGCATCTGTGGCCCTCCTGCACGCTAGCCATGGCTAATGGGCTTCACCTCTGATGGTTGGAGATGTCTGCTCAGAGGGCTGGGCCGAGGGGGCTTCTCAGGCCAAGTCAAGGCTCAGCAGGTGAACTGTGTGGGGATTGATTAGTGATGCCTGCCACAGGTGCCTCAAGGGGAAGCGAGGGCATGCTTGCCACTCGGCCTGGATTCCTCACCTTCACCCAGCCACATGAGATCTGGGCCCATGGGGGTGCTCACTGGCCATCCCCTGGGGCAGAAGCCCACGCCCCCTCCCACAGCACTCACCTATTCACGAGACGGAAGTACTTCTGGAGGAAGCCAGGGTCCACAGCGCTCTTGCAGAGCTCCAGCTGTGTCTGGGGGTAGTAGTGCACGTAGTTGACACACATCTCCTCCAGGATCCCGAAGCCCCCCTAAGAGATAGAGAAGGCACCCCCTGAATTGGAGCCCCCTCAAAGGACGCGTTCAGTCCTGACCCCCAGTGCTTGTGAAGGGGGCCTTATTTGGAAATCGAGTCTTTGCAGCTGACGTCAAATTAGGATGATATCCTCCTGGCATAGGGTGGGGCCTCAATCCAATGACTCGGGGTCCTTACAAGAGAAAGGAAGGAAGTCGGGACCCACATGGAGGAACTGAGGGAGGCGGAGGCCAGGGCAGTGCAGCCACAAGCCAAGGAGGGCTGGGGATGGTGGAGGGGCCTGGAAGCTACAAGAGGGAGGTGAGGGGTTTCCCTACAGGTTTCAGAGGGTGTGGACTTTGATTTGTAATTTCTGGCCTTAAACCACCCCGTCTGTGGCAAGAAAGACCACGACTGTCTACCCCGAGGGACAGAGCATGAGCAAGCCAGTGTCCTTGTCCCCTGGACTCCTGCCCCTGACAGAAGCACAAGACGATAAGCAATCCCCTGACACGTTCACACTGAAAATCATGAAGAAAGATAAAGCAGCATAAGTGGGTGGGGCATTAGCGTGCCCATTTTATGGATACAGAAACCGAGTCCCAGAGATGGCAAAGGGACAAGCTCTGCAGTTGCCCAAAAGTCAGCAGCCAACCCTGAGTGGACACAGCCTCCTGGCAGTGGGTGGGGGCCTAGGACTGCCAGGGAGATCCCTTCCATTGCTGGTGCTGCTGGTCCGGGAACAGTTGACTTGCCCTCTTGGAGGAGCAAGAAGTCCTCCCGGCTGCCCCTGGCGGCGTGCCCTGGGCAGTGGCCTGGTGACCTGGGCTGACTTACCACGGTGGCCTGCTCCCTGTTCTGTGTGTTGTATGTGCAGGAAGTTATGAGCACGTCCCCCTGGAACCAACAGACACTGTTCGCTCCTGCCCCTGCATCCCTGGCCTACGCCCATCCCAGGTGTCGGGGGACCTCAGGTGTCCTTCCAGTCCCAAGAAACCCACAGAGGTCCCTGCACCCCAGGCCCAACGTGAGCCGAAGTCTGGGTGTCCCAGGGGTGATAAGCCTGTGACTCAGTGGCCTGTGGCTGGGGGCAGGTGGGCTTTGGTCAGTCCCCGCCTGGGCCTGAGTTTTCTTTCCTGAAAACGCTCAGTTGCATAGCTCAGCTTATGAGGCCAGAGGACACACCTGCCTTCCTGGGGTCACCTGGGAGCCCCACCACGAGGCCACCCCACCCCTGCCTTGCCCAGCCAGCTTCCAAAGGGCCTTTGCAAAGCCCTTCCCCTCCCCTGCCCCCTGCTCACTCTCTCCCTCTCCTTCTGGGGCAGGTGGTCCCCCAACCCCTGCTCCCCAGTGGATCCCTGACCCAGGCTGCCCTCTGTCCTGGCACTCACCGGACGGACGGACACGACTTTCTTCAACATGCGGATCTCCTGGGGGTGGAGAGAGAAGGGGGCGGGTAGATTTCAGACCCCACCTTCAACTTTGTCTCCCTCTTTCCTCCCCAGAGCCAGGGGCTCCCTGACCCTCCCGGGACTCTGGGTTTCGTCCCAGCCATTCAGCTGGAAGCCAGAGGTGGCTTCTGGCCAGGAAGGCATTGGAGCCAGACGGTGGCTGTCCAAGGCGCAGGGTCAAAAGTTACGAGAAGCCTGCCAGGTCCCCAAAATCCAGCGCCAGCGCCCACCATTAGATTAGATCAAATGCCAAAGCGGGGGAGGGCCAGCTACCCCGCGGGCTCCTCTGGCGTCTCAGCCCCGGGAAGGGGGTTTGCTGTCAGCCGGCTGGAGCTGATTGATTGCGAGACAATGTGTGCTGGACAGGCGCACAGCCCCTTTTTCGCTTCAGCCCGGAGGGGAATTTGCCTAATGAGCCAAAGACGGGGAAGTTCAAGCAGACAGCTGGCAAGACAAACCCAGCTCAGCTCCAGAGAGAGAGAAACATCCTCAACCTCATCTCAGAGCAGCGGCGGTGGCGGGCCCAGCCTTAGAGGAGGGCGGGCCCGTATTGGGGTCCCCACTATGCACCTGCGACCTCAAGTCTCCCTGCTATGGGACAGGGACGATGGCCCTTGCTGGCAGGTCCCTGCGAGAAGTGTAGGCATGGTACGGGGGACACGCCATGCCATGAACTAGCCCTGCCATATGGAAAGAACTGGGGATCAAACATAAGAGGCACGGCACAGTGGGGGTGTTTCCGTGGCCTTGGGGAGGGTCCCCCAGCCGTGACCCTACCTGGAAGTGCGGGCTGTAGTGACTGTCCCTGTTCACGATCTCCCTCTCCCGGCCGTCCCGGGCCAGCATAGTGACCACTTTCCTGCCCGTCAGGTGTGTGTGCAGCTGCGAGGCGAAGATATGGATGCCGGAGGGCGGCAGGGCCTGGGGGGCAGGGAGAGGCGGGGTCAGGGGCTCACCGGAGCCCGCCCGCCACCCTGGGGAGGCCTCCCCGAGACAGATGCACTCTCTAGCTGCTGCAGACGGATCATATTCATCCTTCGTTTGTCCAACAGCACGGTCAGGCCAGGCCCTGGAGGACAGAGCGCAGCGGCTGCCCAGACACGCGGGACCCGCCCTCATCCCCTGGTCCAGGGGCCGCCGTGCAGGGGGCGACAAGCAGCACAGGAAACAGGCTGTGTCTCCACGCAGTCACCATGGCCGTTTTCAGCCTCACGTCACTTGCGAGGCAGCCAGGCAGGCGTCCTCTCTGCTACCCCTGGACCCTCGCTTCACAGCCCCCGACAGGACCATCGTGTGGCATGTGGACGTGTTCCAGAAAATGGAAGTTTCCCCTGGCCTGATGCTAATTTTTTTAGATAGAAAACTTCCTAAAAAATGCATGGTGGGGGCGGGCCACAGTGGCTCAGCAGGCAAGAATGCTTGCCTGCCATGCCCGAGGACCCGGGTTCGATTTCCGGTGCCTGCCCATGTTAAAAAAAAAAAAAAAATGCATGGTGGACTTCCATCCCGAACAAATCGGAGCTGCTTCTGTAGGACCCAGCCCCTCCCTTGGCCGTCCGTGACATCTCTGTCCCCTCGCGTCACTGCAGGCGTGGAGACCGCTGGCAAGACAAACTCCAATCCATCAGCTCAAGAGAGAAACAAACTTATTCTCAACCTCATCACAGAGCAGCGCGGTCGTGGGCCCAGCCTTAGAGGCGGGGGGACCCATGTTGGGGTGTCCGCTGTGGGATGGGGCGACGGCCCTGCTTGGGAAGGGTCCCTGCGACAAGTACAGGCACATTATGGGGGACACAGGCCCACGCCATGAAATAGCCCCCGCGATGTGAAAAGAACGCCCAGAAGTCATAATAGAAAGACAGACACCACAGTGGAAAAAGGGTGTGAGTGGCTATTCGAAGGGAACAGTGTAAAGATCTGCCAGCTCTGCGAGAACCCACATCAAACCACATTAATATCTTTTCCTCCCAAGTGATTGAGAAGACATTTAACACACTGAGAAGGTGGCAGGTTGGTGAGTGGTTCTGGGGGACTCGGCACCTTCTGAATTCCACGTGTGGAAGCTGTGACTGTGAGATGCTAATGTCCAAGTTAGATAGGAGGGTGAAAATGTACGTCCAGTGTGCACAGCAATTTCACTTCTAGAAATCCACCCAATAGGAATATTTTCCCACAGGTACCAGTAGGCAAGGCTTTCCCTACAGACTTCTCTCTGTGCACCTGCAACCTCAAGTCTCCCCGCTGTGGGGTGGGGACGATGGCCCTCGCTGGTGGGTCCCTGCGAGAAGTGTAGGCATGGCACAGGGGACACGCCATGCCATGAAATAGCCCTGCCATATGGAAAGAACTGGGAGTCAACCACAAGAGGCACGGCGCAGTGGGGGTGTTTCCATGGCCCTGGGGAGGGACCCCAGCCGTGACCCTACCTGGAAGTGCAGGCTGTAGTGACAGCCCCCTGAATTCCCAGAAGTAGGGGGCAAGTCAATGCAGGCCAGGCCTGGGATGTGTCGGGCAACATGCCTTGGGCACAGAATTGTGGAAGCCCCTCACCCCTCAACCCAGGAGCCAAGCTCCCGAGTTGGCTATAGACTCTAAGCGCCGACCGCACCTGCCCGGCGTCAGAGCGGGTCCCCTGCCGCACCTGCCCAGCGTGAGCGTAAATGCATCCTAAGATTTTGCACCCGCTCTTGGCACCTTGCTTTCTGTGCTCCCTTCCTGTCTCTGGTCAAGTACATATAAAAACCCAACCTGTGGAATGCTGTAGCAGTTCAAGGCGAGTCATGGGACAAACACGCACTATTCAGCGTGTTTAAACAGACATGCACACACATACCAGGAAACCATGTATTTCCATTACCTATAAGGACACATAGGCAAATGGAGGAGAACATTCTGGAAGGACACAAAGCAAGTACCTGGCTATCCTGGGCGGTGGGGAGAGGGTTCTGTGGGTGAAGAGCAGATTCTCTGTGGTGGCAGAGCCCACATTTTTAGTGGTGAGCGCATTTTACATGTACCATAGGTAATTACGTGTTTTTGAACATCGCGCGTGTGGGATGGCAGGAGCCACGCCTCTTACAGTAAGGAAGGTCCCGAGGCAGAGCTGCACCCAGCAGGGGGGCTTCAGGTCCCCCCGCCCCACCCTGGCCGCGCCCGGGCCCCGCTCACCAGCTGGGTGCACTTGTCTGTGCAGTAGCCGGTCAGGACGAAGGCGGGCTCCCGCGGGGGGATGGCCATCACAGGCGTGTAGACCAGGCCCAGCTCCATGATGGCCGCGTCGTGGCGCCGCAGCGTGGCCGTGTAGTACAGGCGGATGCCCGAGGAGTCACGCCGGCCTGCGGGAAGACGGCGGGGTGAGAGGGGCCTGTCCCCGGGGCCCCGAGACCGCCCCACAGCCCACGCCTGCTGCCACTTGCTGCGGGCATGGCCAGGCAGCAGTGACCTGCCCCACGAGAGCCCGGTAAGCGCCCGGGGAGGGTGAGCTGCTGCTCCCACGCAGACTGCGCCAAAGGCTGGGAAAGACTGGAGAAAGGCCAGTGACCAAAATCGTCTGCTGGGTTTGGGTGGAAGAGAGACCTGAGAGGACGTGCTTGGGTTCTCCTCTCAGACTGCTCTGTCGACATTTTAGTTTCTTCCCCCACCCGCACAGAAACCTAAGCTGGAGAAGGAGCCGCGGGACTCCATGGCTGCCATTTGGCAAGGGGGGTCGGGGAGCGCCCCACGGGCAGCCCAGTGCGTAGAGAAGTCACGGCCCCAGAGCCACGCGTGAGGACAGGGCTGCGTGCCTGCCTGCCTGCGGGCCAGGGGGACATGGAGGAGGCGCGTCCTCTATGTGGGTTCCTGCTTCTGCTGTTCTGGGTTCTGTCCTGCAAGCTCGTGGGCAGCCCGGCGTGTCCAGTTCCCAAGCCAGCTTCAGGGAGGGCCGGAGCAGGGGTGTGGGCTGCCTGGACACGGGCCAGCAGGGAAGGGTTTTGGCCGTGGGCTCGCAGCCTGGGTCCCCCGTGGTCAGCACACCCTGGGCACTCTAGGAGGAGGTGCTGTCCCCTCTGGGCCTCGGCTCACACTCAGGAGGCCAGACGGAGCTCCTGCCAGAGCCAGAGTTGGGGCTCCGGCCTAAGGGGGAGACGGCGTAACTTGGCTGCACTTCTTGCTATTTGCTACGTACGGAGTCCATCGAGCTCCCCAGTCAGGACTCCCAGCGGTCACATGAGGGTGATGGTCAGAGGTCCAGAGATTGGGGTGCAGGGGAGCACCCCACCAAACCCAGGCTTCCGGAGGGCCCTCTCTTCCCTGCCCTGCCTGAAAGGTCACTGCCCGGGGCACAGTCCCATGGCATGGGGCCTCCAGGGAAATGCGCGCCTGGGGTGGAAGACAGAGGACACAGCCCGGGCAGCAGGGAGGGGCTCGGTGCCTCTGAAGCCCACGTGGGGAAGAGGGCTCGGCTGCCAGCAACAAGGAATTTGAACTCTTGGCCAGCAAAGAGTTTTAGTCCACACAGGCAAGTTCTGATAAAGATGATGTGAAAAGAGTCAGATAAGAATTTCCAGTCACAAGAAAGAGATAAACATGTACAGGAAAAAAAAAAAAAAAAAAAAACCCAACTTGCCCAGACGCTCTGGTCTGCGGGCAGAGCTTCGCCTCAGGACAGGAGCTGGGGGTGACTCTGATCTTTTGTGAGCCTTGCCATCTTTCCTACAACATCGACATTTGCCCTTTTCAGTAAAGCAAACAGCAAATGAGGAGAGGTATGGATAATCACATCTTGCTCTGGGGCCAGAAATTGTTCAAATGGAACCTGCCATCTTCACAGCAATTCTGCCTGGTCCGTTGTCACCCCATTGCACAGATGGGCAAACTGAGGCTCAGACCCTGAGCTGAAGACCCGTCCCAAGGTCACATGGCTGCGAGGAGGCCAAGCCAGGGTAGGATCCAGGGCTGGCTCCCTGGGGGCTGTAGGCATTTTTGTGGAGGTGGGGGGTACTCACAGCTCACTTGTTCTAAGATAAAGCCACGATGTCCCACCTTGCCTTCTGCCTTCCCCTCACCCACCTCCATCTCCCATACAACATCCAAACTCAAACGGCTCCTGTATCTCTGGGCTGGTTACATCAGAGGATAATAATAAAAAAGGAGAGGCAATTGGTTTAAATTCAGATGGGAATTAAATAATGAAATAATTGTGGAATCTCGATATTTATAGAAAGCAGCCCATCTCAAGATTTGTGAAGTGGCGGGAACGTCCTTATATTTGGCAACGGATCCATAAATACAGCCGGATAATCAGAAAGAGACAGACCTCTCCGACGCTTAAGGACTTTTCAAAAAAATCCATTTGCTTTCAGGTTTTAAATGAGCAATAAATCCTGTATCATGCTAAGGCCCAAGCTGGCTCATACCCTGCTCCGTGCAGAGAGCAGATAATTCCAACGGTGGCAGAAAGTATTACTTATGCAGCCAGGGGAAAAATTACGTCTCAGCCTGCATCGAGCTGGGGCTTTTGTGTGCCTGAATTTCCCAGTCTCCCAGCAGCTGTAGGAGGTGAGAAAACAGGGGCAGAGGTACCATCCCTCATCTGGGGTCATGTAGCCAGACCAGAGCTGATGTTTTTATCTATCAGGCTCTTTCTGCCCCTGTTTACACAACTAAAGATAAGTGTCATTAAAAAAGAGAGCAAAAGGAAGAAGCACTGACAGCGTATAGTGGGAGAAGCTAGTGTAACAGAGAAGTGGAAATTTTTTCAGTTGATGATATGGTGTCAACGAACATTGCCACCCTGAATACTGGCTCTGATTCTGCCACCTTCAGGCACAGGGTGATCCAGCAGCTTGGCAGTCTGCCCCCAGCCCCCCTTCCCATCCCTTATGCTGCAGCCAAACCAGACCACCTGTCCTTTCCTGGACATCCTCTCTGCCTTCCCATTCCTCGTCTTTGCATAGCCTGTCCCTTCTACCTGGAATGGCACCGGTGGCTCACCTTATGAAATTCCTCCCTCTCCTCGGGGGCCCGGCTGGAACGCTACTGCAGTGCCACCCCCTGCCATTTGGTCTCCTCTGACACACTCTCACACTTGGCTTGTGTCTTTATGTCTCTCTCCTAAAGCCCTAGTCCCTTCTTACCTCGTATACACACATGTACACTCCCTTCAGAAGTTCAGGTGCGTCTTACTTGTGTTGAGGGCTCCCCCTGAGCCTCAGCAAACACGAACCCTTTTTAAGAATGTCCCAGATGCTTCCACACAGGGTAAACAGGAATGCCCCCTGTCCTCAGGCACCTCCAAGCAAAACCGGCCAACATGGGCTGTCATCTGCTCCCCAAAAGACTCAGCGCCCTCATTTGATGCAGTGGAGGTGGGGGGCCATTCTAGTATCTGGGCCCAGGGCAGTTGGGAAAAGGTGCTGCCACCTGTTCGGTGCTGCACAAACATCAGCCCTGCCTCTGGTGCTCGGGGCAGACATTGCTAATCTATTACCGCACCACCCTGCTGGGCCCAGGGCAGTGTCCTGGAAAAGAATCTAGCTGACTCAGCAGAGCTGAGGGTCAGCTAGAGGGAACAAAGCTTGCCTGCCACCCCTGACACACACGTGTGCCGGAGTGGGGTGGGTGGGGGAGCATCCAACACGCATGCTCTCTCACTCTAAACGAAGCACATGCATGCCCTGTTATAATGTGCTTTGAGATGAAGGAGGGAAGCTCACAGCCAGATACGCCCCAACAGGGCTGGGGCTTTCCCCTCCCATGAGGTCAGCCCTGGGGGTGGCACCCACCACCGGTCAGGGGCAAACATCAGGGAGGGATGTCCGGGGGTCCTCTGTGGGAGGACCCTTACTGGCTCTGGAACGGGTGTCCCAGCCCAGCCTGCTCTGGGGCCGGCAGGGCTGCAGTGTGTGGGTGCTGGGAGGCCCTGCCAGGGAGGAGAAAGCGGTCAGGGGCAGGGGCGACTGAAGCTTCCTGGCGACGTCCCCTCCACAGTCCTTGAATCACTGTTAAGACCCCCAAAAGCCGTCCCACTCTGCCTGGGATGAACAGGTGGGAGGAGGCAGCTGCGTTGGCCCTGCTGATCCAACACCTAAGGATCAGTGGTCCGAGAGGCAGGGCAGCAGCTTTGGCATCAGGCCGGCCTTGCCGGGTTTCAGTTCAGACTGAGCATCACAAGGCTGGGGGTCTGGGGTCAAAGGGTGAAGTAGAGCCAGGGTTCCCAGGCTCGGGCCCCGACTGGCTGTGTGGCCATGTGGCTGCAGCCGCTGAGTGTGGCTCGTGCCAGGGAGGCAGCAGCGAGCGAGTGCGAGAGGGCGCTGCCCTCGCGGACTTGCCATGGCCAGGGAGGATGGAGAGTGAGTGAGGCATGCAGGATGGGTACCTGGAACCAGTGGGGGCCCAGTCCCCACGGAGTGGGTTCTGTGCTGAGCAGAGGCCGGGAGTCAACGTGGCCTAGCCCGAGGGTTCTTTGATGGAGGAAATGGAGGCCAGGCCCGAAAACACCCCTCAGGGCTCCCCTACCTTGTATCTTCAGAGGATTGTGGTAGTGAACCTCTAAACGGAGATGTCTGGAGGACCCGGCACCCCCAAAAGGAAGGCCAGCTTCCTCTGGGTAGTAAAAAGCCTGCAGAATGGAGGAGAGGAAGGGGCGTCAGGCATTGGGGAACAAGGGCCCAGGCAGAGAGAATTGGGGGGCGACGAGAGGTGTGCCCTGTGCTGGTCCAACCCGAGACCTGGTGTGCACATGGGAGGGCAGCCGAGGCAGAGCTAGGCTCTCCCTGCAGCCGAGCAGCTCACACTGTCCCGTGGGGACACTCAGGGCCCACAGGTGGGAATGCCAGGCCTGAGCCCCAAGTCCCTCCCACTGCCCAGGACAGATGGGCGGACAGCAGAAGAAATCCAGCTGGGGGAAGCCCCGTGGATGCCCACAAAATACACAAGCACGCGGGCCATTTGCATGTCGCTGGAGAAGTGACACAGCTGCCTCAGACCTCAACCCCAGCTCCATGCACGCGGGGAGTGGCTGGAGAAGATGGGGAACAAGCGTAGAGAAGGGGGGCCTCAGAGGCCCGCAGAGGCCGGGCCGGGGGCGGCGCGGGGGGCACTCACCTTGGCGCCCAGGGCCCAGGCGGCCAGCACGTGGCGGCAGCGGCTGAGGCGCTCCGGCTTCATCTTGGAGTCGCAGGGCCCGCTGAAGCGGGGGACGCTCTTGAACTCGGCCGCGCACTGGAAGACCTCCATGTGGTGCACCAGGGCCTCGTTGCCCTCCGTGACGACAGGCTCGTACTGCAGGGGTGACCCCGTGAGTCTGGGGGCTGACGCCCACCCTCCCCTGCCCACCCTGCTCCAGCCCCCCAGCTCCACTCCCCTGCAGGCCTCGTTGCCCTCCGTGACGACCGGCTCATACTGCAGGGGTGACCCCGTGAGTCTGGGGGCTGACGCCCACCCTCCCCTGCCCACCCTGCTCCAGCCCCCCCAGCTCCACTCCCCTGCAGGGTCTCAGCTGGACTGCCTGTGAGATGAGATGTTTGAGCAAGGCAGCTGTCAGGGGTGTTTCTGGGGCTCGGGGCTCTGAGAGTTAAGCGGCCGACTAGGGGCTGGGTGGAATCTGCTAGAAGGCCATGGAGAGCCCCGGGACAAAGGGGAGGAGCCAGATAGACCATTTCCAGATAAGGCGGGACCAGGAGGCAGCTGTCCTCGTATGAACTTGGCCGGGGCCAGACGGGGACATCAGGTCCTTTGCAGCTGCTCCAGGAACGCAGCACAGCCCAGAATTAGAGTGTGAGCTCGGACGAGCCAGGGGTGGCTTCAAGTGCCTCCTGCCCCTTCTTGCAGATGCCTTTGGGCACAACGGGAGACCTGGTCCTGGACTCTACATGGTGACCAAGTGGGCAAGCAGATAGCATCCAGTGAATACTGGGTGGGGGTTTTAGAGCAGTTGAGTCCTGAGTTGAGTTGGTTTTGCATAAGTGGAGGTGGTGACCTGGCAGACCGGGCTTTCCTATGAAAAATGGAGGTGTCAATGGCTGTGTCCAGGTAGAGAGAATGAGTGCATGGAGTCCCTGGAGGTGGGGTCATCATGGGGGTAGGGGTATGGCCTCCACGGGAGATTAGGTAAGGCCGTCAACAAGACATCTGGTCAACCAGGACCATGGACAGTCCCCCAGGGTCCTGAGGTGCCTGACCTGAGGTGGCCAGCCCTGGGGGAAGGCAGAGCTGGAACGAAGACCTGGGACCCTCCCCACCCCACCCCCGATACCATGACGATGTGATGCCGGGAGAAGCCTTCCGGAAGCTCGGCCATGTAGCACCAGTACGTGGTCTCCTGGCTGGGGATCAGGACGTCGGGGGCACGGATCTCCATGGTGTGCAGGTCGGGGGGCAGGGCGGGGACGGGGAGGTCGGGCTTCAGCAGCTGCACCCTCTGCAGCCCCGTGCGCAGGCGAGACGTATTGATGGCCTCCAGGGACGGGAACGGCTGCTCCAGAAGCCCGTACACCAGGTGGACAGTGCCGTCCTGTGGCCAAAGACGGGGTCTGGTCACTCACCCACCGCGGTCATCGGAGGAGGTGTGAGACACTGGCCTGCCCACGCCTGGCTTGCCTGGCCCCCGTCTTGGCCAATGGCAAGGACTTTGAGGCTCATGGTGGATGGAACTGGGGGTCAAGCCCAGGCCGACTGCCCCCAGAATCCGCGGCTTGGACGAAGCATTGGGCATATTTTGTCTTTCTCGAGAAGCCTCAGTGCCACGTACTTTGCATCTGTTCACCTAGAAATAGGGTCAGCCCCTCGGGCCAGGTCAGCCGCCTCCCGAGGCATCAGTGGCCACACAGGGATTGAAAAGAACCTCCCGAGTCAACTCGAGCCGGGAGGGCGTGTCGGCGACCTCAGCGTCAAGGGCTCTGCTGTCCAGCACGGTCGCCCCCAGCCCCATGCGGTGATTCCAAATGAGAACTCCAGGTCTTCAGGGACACTGGACACCCGCGGGTTGCTCAGTAGCCACGGGTGGCATTCGGGAGTGCAGACAGAACGCTGCCATCAGTAGCCACGGGTGGCATTCGGCAGTGCAGACAGAACGCTGCCATCAGTAGCCACGGGTGGCATTCGGCAGTGCAGACAGAACGCTGCCATCAGTAGCCACGGGTGGCATTCGGCAGTGCAGACAGAACGCTGCCATCAGTAGCCACGGGTGGCATTCGGCAGTGCAGACAGAGAACGCTGCCATCATCCCAGAATGTTCCATCAGCCAGTGCTGAAGGCCAGAGACACAGACCCACCGGGCCGGGAGCCTGGGGCAGGCCCTCCGCCTGCTGCCTAGGACAAGCCCACAGCCGTTTAGGGACTGTGGCCTGGAAACGCCGGCCACGGTGTGGTGGCCCCGTGAATGCATGAGTGCCTGTGTTTATTTTCATGGCGGGTGACTAATTTGTTCTCTGGGTTTGCGGCCACACAAACGTGGGCACCCCAGCTCAAGCTGGCTCAGTGCTGCTTGCCCTGCCATGTGCTTGGGGGTGAACCCTCTCGGGTGGCCCTCACCTTGTCCCTGGAGGAGGAGCGGTCAGGTGAAGAGGGGGAGGACTCTGATGAGCTGATCTCACCCCAGCTCTGCCACTAGCATGCCCAGGGCACATGGGCAAGGCCATGCCTTCCCTGACCTCAATTTCAGCATCTGGCAAACTGCCGTCCCATGTCCCTGACCTACTGTCAGACGGTACGAGATGACAGATGAGAACATGTGCTAGAAAATCAACAGAATTTTGTCTTCACGGACAAGGTTGGTTGTTTTTCCCTCAGTGTGGGTTTTGGAGCAGCACAAGAAGCCTACGGGGGGTGCTGTAGGCGTGAACTCCCAGACAGAGCTAGGCAGGTCTTAAGGTTGTCTTATTCCACATCCCCATTTCACATCTGGGCAGACTGAGGCCCTGACTGGGGGAAAGGACTGCCCAGCCTCACAGCGAGCTGGACCCGGGGCCAGGCCAGGAAAGCTGGGTCTCCTGGGCTCTTTCCAGAATTCCAGCAAGGACGTTGGAGAGAAGGAAGGAAAACAACTAGGTGCCGAATCATGTGGGCCCCTCGCTCTGGGGCACAACCTGTGTCTGTAAACCTGGTCAGCCATGTGGACATGTGGACAAAACTAGTCCTTCCCAAACTGACTGCATCCCACCCGGCTGCTCCCAGGGCACCTCCTTAGCTTTCTCTCTGGGTGTAGCCAGACTCGTCCCAAGCCCCAGACTTCCCCGGGACGGGAAAGGGCCACAGCTGGACACTGCCCCAGGGTGCAAGACAGGTCCACGCTGGCCCATACTCACTGTGGCGTGTGGGGCCACCACCCACCTCAATGAAGTAATCCTTGGGGTCGCAAGTTGCAAAGGGTCTCTTGAAGAGCAGGTACAGGCCTTCCGGGGTTTTCTGTGCCCGCAGCAGCTGGTAATCCTGCTGGGAGTCCAGGTGGAGCTGCCCCCTCTGATCGCTCCAGGCATCCTGCAGAGACAAGAGCAGGGGTCCCGATGCAAGGGGCCAGGGGTTGGGCGGGAGCAGCCGCTGCCTTCATGGAAGGGCTCCAGGCTCACCCACCAGCTGAGCTGGGGACCTGCTCGGCCCCACTCCCTGCAGGGCCTGGATTCTGTTCCTGCCCTGGGGGCTTGCGCGCTTTCTGGGCCTGCGCTCTGGGCTCTGCTCACGTGCTCTGCGGCCTTGAGCCGTGCTCTCACTCATCAGCTGGCCTGGCTGCCTCATGCGTGGACTCTCAGGCCTCTGGGATAGGACCCGGGACTCTGCTGCTAAGAACCTGCCGGAAGGTTATTCTTGTGCATTACATACACATCCCTTTTCAGTTTATCGTGTATCGGAGTGGCCACAAGGAAACACCTGAAACTGTCGAGCTGTGCTCCAGAAGCCTTGATTCTTGAAGACAATTGTATAACTGTTTAGCTTTTACAAGGTGACCATGTGATTGTGAGAACCTTGTGTCTGATGCTCCTTTTATATAGGGTATAGACAGATGAGTAAAAAATATGGGTAAAAATAAACAAATTTTTTTGTTTAAAAGGGGACAAAGATTAAAATAAATTGGGTAGATGGAAATACTAGTGGTCAATGAGAGGGAGGGGTAAGGGGTATGGGATGTATGAGTTATTTCTTTTTCTTTCTTTTTCAGGAGTGATGCAAATGTTCTAAAAATGATCATGGTGATGAATACACAACACTGCGATGATATTTTGAGCCATTGATTATATACCATGTGTGTGGACTCTATGTGTGTGAAAATTTCTCAAAAAAAAAATCTAAAGAAAAAAAATACTTCAAGACTGCCTGGAGGCAATGTCTGGGGAGCAGCTATGCTTCGTGCCTGGAGCAGGTGGCCCTACTTTCTTAGAAGGGATCCCCTAAAATAGTCTGGAGGCCTCTTCTCCAGATTTACTTCCTAGGGCGTTGATTCCTCAGGGTCATCACTCTTGAGTCAAAGCAACCATCTGTCAGGCACCCTAAGCGGAAGTTAGGATCCAGGCCATGTCCCCTTCTAGCTCTAAAACCACAGCCCCCGCTGGCCAGTGACTTTCGCTTTTTCTTCGTGTATTCCACACCCCCAGACCTCCGTGCATTTGCTCATGAAGAGCTTGTTATGGGAAATGTCTTCCCAGCACCATGCACTAAATTCCTGCCAGATGCATCTCAACTCAAATCCGCACAAAGCTTTCCTTATTCCCCCCAAACAAGCCTTCCAGTCTCAAGGCCTTTCTGACTCAGGGTCAGCCACTTCCTCTTTACCTGTAAGCGGAAATAATAAAGGGGATCCAGAGGGAAGGAGCAGAGGCTGGTGTGAGCAATGTCAGAAATGCAGTGGTGTGTCCCTTGGTCCAGCTTTTGGACACAGACAGACCCAAATTCTAATTTTAACACTGACACTTCACGATTGCGGGCCTTTAGGTGGTTTTCTGCACTCTCTGAGTCTCAGATTCTTTATTTGTGAAATAAACACACGAATTCCTAAAAGAAGAAGAAGAAGAAGCTGCTACCAGAAAGCTTCTGATGTTTCACCACGATTGCAGCAGGAGCCTCAGATAAATACTACCGCTCATATCCCCCAAGAGAAAGATGCTCAGAGCTGAGGGACTCTCAGATGGGAGATACTGAGACAGGGCTGGGTTGGGGTGAGGCAAGCGAGGCAGTGGGTGTGCAGAGCACACCAGCCCTGCACCTGTATGACCTGGAATGTGAGCGTTGTACTAAGGCGCGCATCCTGGGCATCTCACTCACCTCACCCTAATCCCGGTCTTGCTTGGAGATGGGTAAACTGGGTCCCAGGAAAGGAAACGGACCCGATGCATTTCCCAGGGTATTAGTCGGTGGCAGGCCCAGGGTGGGAGCTGGGCCACCCGCTCCCGCCTCCCTCCACCCCAGCCCCCTCTCTGCACGTGCTCCTTGGGTTCAGCCGACTCAGCGCACGGGAAAGAGGAGGACTCAGGCGCACAGGCTCTAAGGGCGGGGAAGGAATCTTCTAGAAAACCAGAACCCCCTTCTGCTTCAGGAACGCCACAAACCTTTTTCCTTAAGGTGCTTTATTATTATTATTATTATTTTAAAAACTTTCCATCCAGGCCAAACCACATTTTCTGCATTTCCTTGAGAAAGAAAAGAAATCTGCCAAACATTTCACAAAATTTTCCCTAGAGGAGAACGGCACCCTGGAAACCCAGCTGGGGCCACTGCTGGTTTGCAGAAGGGCTAATTTTAAACATAGGCAGAAAGCTAGCTGGTGCTATTTCAGCTGGAAATCTAGAATGTATTTGTTGAACATATTGCTAAGGGAGGAAAACCAAGGCTGACATTTGTTTTCATAGGAATTTGTTGTGCAAATTAATCTGGCCATGTATGGGAAGGCGTTGCCCCCTCGGTTTCTGCAGCAGGGGAAGGCAAAGGGAGGTAAAGCTGTTTGAAAAGGAGCAGACACGTGCAGACTTGGGGACCCTCCTGTGCCAGGGCTTTCACGGAGCCCCCGGGGTCCCCACCTACCTGGAATAAGAGCCCCTCCACTCAGGCTTAAGGAAGCGCCCCTGGCTTTAGACAAGCCCTCCCATTGTCTGAACTTGGTGTCTTCCTCAGAGGCCCTGGTTGGGTGGGGCCCCTGGGGAACAGGGCAGGGGCCAGAGCTCCCCATGGCGTGGGGCAGGGGCTGCCCCTCCTCTGGGTCCTCCATTCAGCCTGTAGCTGGAAGGGGAGCCTTTCCCCTTGCCCGCCCTTTGAGGCGAGAGTGAAGGGGAACTTGAAGGAAGGGAAGGGCGAGCCAGGTGAACTGGCTTGGGCTCTACTCAGGAGCAGGCCTCCTTCATGCCTGGGCGTCTGCACCCATTCGGTTCACCCACGGGTGTAAGCAGAAGCCGCGTGTGCCGCATCCCTGTTTTGGGGAGGGTGGCGCATGTCATGCTCGGCCATGCACAACCACAAAGCGCATGGTGGAGGGAGTGGGTCCTGGAGATAGGTGCTGTGTGCAAACAGGGAACCTGGGGTGCGTGTGTGTGCATGCGTGTGCCTATATGTGAGCATCTGCATTCTGGCGAAGGGAGTGGGTGGATTGTTGTGTTGTGTGTCTCTCTCTTGGTGGGTGGCTGGTTGTGTGCGTGTATGCGTGTGTGTGTCTGCTCTTTCGGTGGGTGGCTGGTTGTGTGTGTGCATGTGTGTGTGTGTCTGCTCTTTCGGTGGGTGCCTGGTTGTGTGTGTGTGTGTGTGCGTGTGTGTGC
>PVIY010041618.1:0-21520 GCA_004026745.1 Myrmecophaga tridactyla | reverse complement strand
ATTTAAATATATCATCCCACTGTCTTCTCGCCTCCATGGTTTCTGCTGAGAAATCTACACATAGTCTTATTGGGTTTCCCTTGTATGTGATGGATTGCTTTTCTCTTGCTGCTTTCAAGATCCTCTCTTTCTCTTTGACCTCTGACATTCTGACTAGTAAGTGTCTTGGAGAACGTCTATTTGGATCTATTCTCTTTGGTGTGCTCTGCACTTCTTGGATCTGTAATTTTAGGTCTTTCGTAAGAGTTGGGAAATTTTCAGTGATAATTTCTTCCATTAGTTTTTCTCCTCCTTTTCCCTTCTCTTCTCCTTCCGGGACACCCACAACATGTATATTTGTGCGCTTCATATTATCATTCAGTTCCCTGAGTCCCTGCTCATATTTTCCCATTCTTTCCCCTATAGTTTCTGTTTCTTTTTGGATTTCAGATGTTCCATCCTCCAGTTCACTAATCCTAACCTCTGTCTCTTGAAATCTACCATTGTAGGTTTCCATTGTTTTTTTCATCTCTTCTACTGTATCTTTCATTCTCATAAGTTCCGTGATTTGTTTTTTTGACTTTCTATTTCTTCTTTTTGTTCATTCCTTGCCTTCTTCATGTCCTCCCTCAATGCATTGATTTGGTTTTTGATGAGGTTTTCCATTTCTGTTCATATATTCTGAATTAGTTGTTTCAGCTCCTGTATCTCATTTGAACTATTGGTTTGTTCCTTTGACTGGGCCATATCTTCAATTTTCCTGGTGTGATTTATTATTTTTTGCTGGCGTCTAGACATTTAATTACCTTAATTAGTTTATTCTGGAGATTGCTTTCACTTCTCTTACCTAGGGTTTTCTTGCTAGATGAGTTTGTTGTCTGTCTGTTCTTTGACCTTCAGTTCAGCTTTTTCTGGGCCTCTAGTTTAAGTTTTGTTTAACAGAGGGTAATTTTTCAGTTCTTGTTTTCTTGTTTCTTGTCCTGCTTGTAAAGTGCCTTTTCCCTCCCCACCCTTAGGCAGGTCTGCATAGGTATTACAGACTCCAGCCGGGTTTTCCCGGACTAAACTGGCCTCCTATCAGGGGGAAGGAGTCACCTGCGTCAGTTTTCCCTGAGGGTGAGAACCAGCAGGTTGAAAGACTTTCCTGTGAAGTCTCTGGGCTCTGTTTTTCTTATCCTGCCCAGTATGTGGCGCTTGTCTGCCTGCGGGTCCCACCAGCAAAAGATGTCGTGGCTCCTTTAACTTTGGAAGGCTCTCCCTGCCGGGGGTGTGGTGGAGACAGAGGAGAGGTTGTAGGCTGGTTTTAATGGCTTCAAATTGCCAAGCCCTGGGGTCTGAGTTCCTTGAGAGAGGGATTCCACCTAAGTTGGCCTTCACCCCTCCCCTGGGGAAGGCACAGGTGGGAGATAGCCCTGAAAGCGGTCTGTTTCTGCCTATGTGTGGGGCAGTTGCAGCCCAAGTAGTCCCACCATTGAATCCAGAGGCAGCCAAGCCTCCTTAGAAACAGCCACAAAAAACCCCATTTTGTCCCCTTTCCTCTTTTTCGGTTAGCCCAATAAGCGACCTCTGCCTTGACCAGTTTCGCGTGAGCTGGGGGCCTATTTTTCATAGTCAGAATTTGTTTATTAATGCCACAATTGGTGGTTGGTTGGACTTTGTCCCTGCTACTGTTAGAGTCTCTTTCCCTCCGGGAAGCCGACTGTGGGGGAGGGGTGCCGGGCGCCGGCCGCCGCAGCTTGGGGAACTCACGGTTCCGGAGACTCGCAGTCGGTCCAGCTGGTCCAGACTGGGATACGCTGTGTGTCTGGTCACTATCGTGGCTCTGGGAGCTGTTCTGTACTGTTTCTGGTTATTTAGTAGTTGTTCTGGAGGACGAACTAAAACGCGCACATTGCTAAGCCGCCATCTTGGCCTCCAATCTCCATAAATTAAAGTTTTAAAATGTAAATCGATATTTTACTTTGTTCATAAGTTTATGATAGTGTCTAATGGCCTTTTTTTTTTTTTACTTATAATTGTTACATGTAGTGTTTTATCCAGATTTGTAATGTTTTTTTCATGTGACATGCCACTGTACAATACTCAATTGTGGTGGATTCTTTAAGGAACCCAGTATCCCTTTATGCTGTTATTGAATATTGCTTTGCTTACAACAAGGTTGCCTTCTTTTGTAAATTAAGTTTCTTTCTTTTTTTTTAACTAATGTTTATTCATATTTGTAACTGATGTTTATTCATTTATGCCTGCTTTCATGTTACAATGGCAGAGTTGAGTATTTGTGACATAGGCTAAGGTATCTGCAGAGTTTAAACTATTCACTTTCTAGCCCTTTAAGAAAATTTGCTAACCTCTACTTTAAACATTGGAATTACTTGAAGCTAGTATTTGTGGAATCTAGAGTCCAGTACTTTTGTAGAACCCAGAGTCTAATGCCTTTCTTGTCTTCTCTAGGCACAACCTCCAAATATTTTATTTTGTTCTTATTTTAGTCTTACTGCATAGGCAACAGAGCAGAACCCAAATGCCTACTTTCTAGCCCTATAGGAAAAATCTTAGCTTTGAGAAGCTCTCAGGTATGTATGTACAAAATACATATGTTTTGGCTGTGTGACCTTGGACAAATTACTTAATCTCATTGTACCTCATCTGTAAAATGGAGATGTTAATAGCAGTGCTTCTGGCATAGAGTAGTTTTGACCATTAAATGAAATATAGCTGTAAAGGGCTTAGAGTAGTGCTTGACATATAATAAAAGCTCAATAAACATTAATACCTTTATTTGCTTAAGTAATAAGTGATGAAGAGAACTCTCTACAGGGGAAGGGTTAGAGGAAGGTGAGAAGAGGACTGAAAATATATCCCTGATATTTAAGAGTATTAGAGAGAGAAGAACTGCACAGAAGTTTGGAGTAACCAAAGAGGTAGTGGCAAACCAGGAGAGTGCTAGCAGAAGCACTGCAATGAACTAAGTTTGAGAATACTTAGGCTTTTTAGGAGAGGAACCTGGAATTTTGCTTTTGTAGCACATCAATGCATATGATTTTATTTCCTCTTTTTATAATCATTTCAAGTAAATATGGGGATTAGGACAGTAACTTAATTCCTCCAAAGTGAAATTAATTTGCCAGCATTTGTGTCTGTGAATCTGTGTGTATAAGTCCAAAAGTGACTATTTATAATATTTATGACACTTCTTTTATAAAATTATTATTTTTTTGATTAGAGAAGTTATAGGTTTACAGAAAAGTCATGGGTTAAAAACAAGTTCTCTTATAACTCCCCTGTTGTTGGCACTTTGTATTAGTGTGGTACCTTTATTAGAATCGATGAAAGAATATTGAAATAGTACTATTAGCTATAGTCCATAGTTTACATTAGGTGTATTTTCCCCCCATATATCAACCTCCCTATTATTAATAACTTGTAATAGTATTGTAAATTTGTTATAATTCATGAAAGAACATTCTTACACTTGTACTGTTAACCCAAGTCCTCATCCACAACAGGGTTCTCTGCTTTACAGACCCATGTTTCATCTCCTAACTTTCATTCTAGTAATATACACAATCCAAAACTTTCCCTTTCAACCACATTCATGTACATAGTTCAGTACTGTTAATTATACTAAAAAACAATGTGCTACCAATAGCACCGTCCATTTCCAGACCTTTACAATCAACCTAAGCAGAATTCTATGTAAATTAAGCATCAGCTCCCTGTTCTCTACCCCAACTATCCCCTGGTAACCTATGCTGTAGATTCTATCTCTGAGTTTGCTTATTATAATTAGTTCATATCAGTGAGGTCATACCTTATTTGTTCTTTTGTGCCTGGCATATTTCACTTAGCATAATATCCTCAAGATTCATCCATGTTAATTCATGTATCAAGACTTCATTTCTTTTTACAGCTGAATGATATTCCATTCTATGTATATACTTATGCTGGTTTGAAAGGATGTATGTCCCCTAGAAAAGCCATATTTTAATCTAAATCCCATATCACAAAGGCAGAATAATCCTATTCAATATTGTATGTTTAAAACTGTAATCAGATCATCTCCCTGGAGATGTGATTTAATCAAGAGTGGTTGTTAAGCTGGATTAGGTGATGACATGTCTCCACCCATTTAGGTGGTTTTGGTAAGTTTCTGGAGTCCTATAAAAGAGGAAACATTTTGGAGAATGAGTGATTCAGAGACAACAGAGCAGAATAACATAGCCACGAAGCAGAGTCCACCAGCCAGTGACGTTTGGAGATGAAGAAGGAAAATGCCTCCCGGGGAGCATCATGAAACAGGAAGCCAGGAGAACAAGCTAGTAGATGATGCCATGTTCTCCATGTGCCCTTCCAGTTGAGAGAGGAACCCTGACTGCATTCAACATGTGCCTTTCCAGATGAGAGAGAAACTCTGACTGTGCTTACCATGTGCCCTTCCACTTAAGAGAGAAACCCCGAACTTCACTGGCCTCCTTGGACCAAGGTATCTTTCCCTGGATGCCTTAGATCAGACATTTCTATAGACTTGCTTTAATTGGGACATTTTCTTGGCCTTAGAACTGTAAACAAGCAACTTATTAAATTCCCCTTTTTAAAAGCCATTCTGTTTCTGGTATATTGCATTCAGGCAGCTAGCAAACTAGAACAGATTTTGGTACCGGAGAGTGGGGTGCTGCTGCAGTTTGCAGATACCAGACATGTTGGAACGGCTTTTTAAATGGATACGTGAAGATTCTGAAAGAGTTGTGAGGAGCTTGATAGAGAAGGCTTTGAAGAGACTGTTGGTAGAAATGTGGGCTCTAACCATACTTCTGATAAGGCCTTAGATAGAAATGAGGCACATGTTATTGCAAACTGGAAGGAAGGCAATCCTTGCTTTAAAATGGCAGATAATCTGGCAAAATTGACTAGTGGCTTTGGCTGGAAGGCAGATTTTAAAAGCCATGAACTTGGATATTTAGCAGAAGAGCTCTCCAAATTAAATATTGAAAGTACAGTCTGGTTTCTCCTCACAGCTTATAGTGAAATGCGACAGGAGAGAGATAAGCTGAAAACTGAACTCTTGAGTACAAAGAAACCAGAAATTGATGTCCTGGAAAATTCTTGACCTCCAGAAACGGAGACCCCAGAGAATAATGCTCCATGTGAGGATTTGGCCACATGTGGAACCAGTTAGCCATCTCAGAGAAAGCCAGGATCAGACATGGAGTTATCCAGGAAGGATCTGTGGAAACTCCTTATGTCTGATGGGCATGATCCAAGGCTACTGCATAGAAAGCCAACGAGAGTGCTGTGGGACCTCTATAAACACAGCTGCTGCCAGTCTGGACTGGGGGGCTCAGAGAAGGGACACATTGGAGGAAAAATAACTTCAGAGGCAATACCATGGAGGCTGAGAAGTCAAGAAGCCTTGGGCCCGGAGAGTGGACCCACCCAAGCCTGTGAAGAGGGTTGGTTTTATCCAAAGGCAGAGGATGGGCCTTCCACCTTGTTGCAGTGGAGGAGTAATGCCGCCTCAGGCCTTGGAGAGGGTGAAGCACCTTCTTTGGGTTTTGGGGAGTGCGTGGCTGCTACCACATAGTGGGGTTGAGTGTGTGCCCCAGAGATGGCAGAGAGCCCGGGTGTGGCCCTAATGTTTGGAGAGGGTAGAGCTGAGAAAATGGTGGTCTCCTCAATGTCCCCCAAGGTTGTGTTTGGAGAGAGGCAGGCCTCTGCGTATGCCTTTGGAAAGGATGGGACTGCCGCTTTCTAAAGCCCCGAAGATAAATGATTCTCAGACTTTGAAATCTAATGGTCTTTGCCCTGTGGGTTTTCGAAACTATGGGTCCGGTGACCCCTGTGTTCCTTCCTCCCTATGGAAACGTGCATATGTATCCTATGACTGTTCCTCCTTTGTATGTTGGCAGCAAATAACTTGTTAGGAGTTTTCAAAGGTCCAAAGCCAGAGGATAATTTTGCCTTAGAACAGACCTGCCTGTAACTAACTTTGAAAGAAGTTTGTACGTTTCTAACTTTGTAGTTCATATATATTGCTACTGAAATGGTTTAAGGTTCTCTGATATTGTTATGTAATAAATGTATTTTGTATATGGGGAAAACATGTTTTTTGTAGGGTCCAGAGGGTGGAATGTGCTGGTTTGAAAGGATGTATATCCCCTGTTAAAGCCATGTTTTAATCTAAATCCCATTTCATAAAGGCAGAATAATCCCTATTCAATACTGTATGTTTGAAACTGTAATCAGATCATTTTAAAATGTGATTTAATCAGAGTGGTTGTTAAATGGATTAGGTGACATGTTTCCACCCATTTGGGTGGGTCTTGATAAGTTTCTGGAGTCCTATGAAAGAGGAAACATTTTGGAGAATGAAGGAGATTCAGAGAGAGCAGAGAATGCTGCTGCACCATGAAGCAGAGAGCCCTTTAGCCAGTGCTTTGGAGATGAAAAAGGAAGATGCCTCCCGGGGAGCTTCATGAAACAGGAAGCCAGGAGAGAAAGCTAGCAGATGACGCCAAGCTCATCATGTGCCCTTCCACCTGAGAGAGAGACCCTGAACTTCACTGGCCTTCTTGGACCAAGGTATCTTTCCCTGGATGCCTAAGATTGGACATTTCTATAGACTTGCTTTAATTGGGACATTTTCTTGGCCTTAGAACTGTAAACAAGCAACTTATTAAATTCCCCCTTTTAAAAGCCATTCTGTTTCTGGTATATTGCATTCTGGCAGCTAGCAAACTAGAACAATACTGTATTTTGTTTATCCATTTATCAGTTGAGGAACACTTGAGTTGCTTCTATCTTTTGGCAGTTGTAAATAATGCTGCTAATGAACTTTGGTGTGTAAATATCTGTTTGAATCCCTGCTTTCAATTCTTATGGGTATTTACCTAGTAGCGGGATTGCCAAGTCATATGGAAATTCTATGCTTAGCTTCCTGAGGAACTGCCAAACTGTCTTCCACAGTGTCTGCATCATTTTACAATCCTACAGCAATGAATGAGAGTGTTCCTATTTCTCCACATCCTTTTCAATACTTGTAATTTTTTTGTTTTTTCAATCATAGCCATTCTAGTGGGTGTGAAATGACGTCACATTGTGGTTTTGATGTGCATTTCCCTAATAGCTAGTGATGTTGAGCATCTTTTCATGTGCTTTTTAGCTATTCATATATATTCTTTGGAGAAATGTCTATTGAAGTCCTTTGCCCATTTTTAAAGTTGGGTTGTGTTTTTATTGTTGGGTTGTAGGATTTCTTTATATATTCTGGATATTAAACCCTCACTGGCTGTGTGGTTTTCAAATATTTTGTCCCTTTGTCACTATCAAAGACAAAGTCCTTTGATGCGCAAGTTTTTTATTTTCATGAGGTCCCATTCATCTGTTTTTTCTTTCATTGCTTGTGCTTTGGGTGTAGAATCTAAGAAACTATTGACTACCACAAGATCTTGAAGATGCTTCCCTACATCTTCTAGGAGTTTCATGGTCCTGGCTCTTATATTAAGGTCGTTGATGTATTTTGAATTAATTTTAGTATATGGTGTAAGATAGAGGTCCTCTTTCATTCTTTTGTATATGGATATCCAGTTTGTCTAGCACTATTTGTTGAAGAGCCTATTCTGTCCCAATTGTGTAGACTCGGCAGTCTTGTCAAAAAACAATTTGCCAGCGTGCTTAGCTCTCCTCTCCAGCACTTTGCAAATATTTTCATGTGTGTGTGATTTTTCCCTGAGCTGTTTATTGCTCAACCTAAGCTAAGCTTTCTGAAGATGCCACTGATGCTTGAATATGATACGTGAGTGGGGAGGGTGAGATCATTTCAGGTGCAAAACTGCAAAGCTGATCTTAGCTCCATCTATTTCGGAAAGTTTATTTCCACCCCTTAACTCCCCAATTCATTTGAAGAACAAAAAAACCTGTGGGAAAAATTTTAAAGTTTAGTCAGGATTCACTGTCCATGTAGGGCAGGGAGACAGAAGGAAGGTGAAAAAAACTCTTGTTGGGATTCAGGGAGCTTGCAGGGAGCCCAGAAGGCAAGTGGTTCTTGGTGATGACGGGTGCCTGGAGGCCTCCCGCAGCCTGGCCTGGTAGGCCTGCTGCAGGCCTGCAGATCCCCTCACTATCCTCATGCAGATGTACTCAGCAGTGGGGTGGCAGGCCCGAGAGGCAGGGTGCTGGGTTGGTCACTCGGAGCCTCATGGGTTGTGTCTTATTGAGGATCCCTGTATGTAATGAATTGCTCTCCTCTTGCTGCATTCAGAATTCTCTTTATCTTTGGCATTTGACATTCTGATTAGGATGTGTCTCAGAGTACATTTATTACGATTAATTCTGTTTCGAGTATGTTGGTCTTCTTGGGCATATATATTTATATTTTTCATAAAAGTTGGGAAGTTTTCAGTTATTTCCTCAAATAATTCTTTCTGCCTCTTTAGCTTCTCTTCTTTTGGGACAGCAGTGATATGTATGCTTGTGCACTTTGTGCAATCACTCAAATCCCTGAGACACTGCTCAATTTTTTCTATTCTTTTCTCTTTCTTTCTTCTGACTCTACAATTTCAGTTGTCCTGCTCTTCTAGGTTACTCATTCTTTCTTCTACTTGTTCATATCTGCTATTAAGTGCCTCTAGTGTATTTTTAATCTCTACTATTGTGCTTTCATCCCCATAATTTCTGTTGTTTTCTTTTTATGCTCACAAATTCTTCTTTATGCTCACATATTGTCTTCTTAATATCCTGTATTTCTTTATATGTATTTTCCTTCATCTCCTTGAATTGATTTAGGAGTATTGTTAAACATCTTTGATTGGTTTTTCCAACTTCTGAGTCAACTTTGAAGTTTAAATTTATTCCCTTGACCGAGCCATATCTTCCTGTTCCTTAGTATGGCTTGTAATTTTTTGCTGATTTGTAGGCATCTGATTTTCTTTTTTTTTTTAATGTTTTTTTTTTTTAATTTGCATATGGGCAGGAGGCACCAGGGATCGAACTCCAGACCTCCAGCACAGCAGGTCGGAGAGCCACGGCAGCCGCCCATCATCTGATTTTCTTAATGGGTTAACTCTGAAGGTCCATTTATTCCTCTGGCCTTGGGTTTTATTGTTGCTTGGTTTTGTGTTAGGGCTATTCTTTGATGTTTGGTCTTATTCTAGACCTTTAGAATAGCTCATGTTTAACTGTTCAGATTTTGTCAGCTCTTCTTCATCTGATTTTTACCTTAGATATGTGGTATGATTTTTAAGGTTGCACATTTGTGCAATTGTTTCACCTCCAAGAGAGAGCTTTCTTTTCTCTGTTCCTTCTCTAGGAATCTTCTCTGTTCTATTTCTTTTTGTGCAGACTTTTCTTGCTAGCTCCTGTGATTTGTTTAAATTCTCTCCTTTACTTGATGCCCCCTTTTCTTACACTTTTCAGTTCTTGGACCCATCTTGTCTTACAGCCATTTAGTTTAAACCTCTTTCACCCCTTTTTTTCTCTGTGAGGCTTTCCTGCTTCTGGTTTCTTCCCTGTTAGGGTATCTTGCTCCCATCTAGGGAGCCAGATGGGGGTACATTCAGAAAGGTGGGTCACTTCGGCAAAGCCTATTTTGCTGTTACATGGTCCAGATGACTGAAACTGGATTGTTACTACAATTTTAAGAGCTTTTCTATGGTGGTCCCCATGCCCCCCTACCCTGAGGGCCTTTTTTGTATATAGCACTCCTCTGCTGCTAGTATTCTGCCCTGGGTCTCTGTACATTACGTTCCTGTACCTGCATATGCATGGCATTCTAACTTACTGCTGTGATTTGGTCTGCAGTCTCTTGTTTGCTGAGAGAGGGACTCAGGGCTATGCTGCCCCTCTGTGGCTCTCAAATTGCGTGGAACTAACTGAGTGAGGTAGAGGGGAAGTGGGAATTGATCAGAGGTCTGAGATGAGCTTCTCATACCTGAGAATTTTCTGTTTCTTTGATTCAGCTTTTATAGAGTTCTTCTCCAGTCTTTTCTGTCCTCCAGAGTTCAAAGCAAGTCAGATTTGTCCATTTTGCTTGCTAAATCCTTGGGGAGGTTTTTTTTTTTCTTACATGGGCAGACACCTGGAAACAAACCCAGATCTTCGGCATGGCAGGTGAGAATATTTTTTCCATGCATGGGTTGATATTTTTCATGAACCCATAGAGTAAATTGTATCTTTTGTAGTCTGTAATTTTCTTACGTTATTTTAGTATCAAGTCTTGGTTTACATTTTTTATTATTTTTGGTTTATGTTTTTTAGAGTTAATTTTAAAATGAAATTTTAAAAAAATATATGACATTCTTCTCTTATGATTTAGTTTGGTGTTCCCATTGCTTTTGCAGTTAGATGCCCAGATAACTTAAAATTAGGCATTTCGAGAAATATGCTATTGGTTATTGATATATCAAATGTGTTCTAATTTTGTGGGAAATTTTAACAAAAGAGCCACTGAAATAGTTCACTGCATGATATAAACATAGTTCAGTGTGTTAAAGAAAAAAAAAGTACAAGTGTTTTGAACTGAATGCTCAGTAGCAATGTTCATATTTTGTATCAGGACTGTTAAGTATTTTTTTAAAGCCAAGAAACTGCGTTTGTGAACTGAAGGCAGTGAAACTATTATAGGATGTCAGTATGTTTGTTTTATTTATCACTGTTATAGTGATTTTTAGGCAGCTTTGATAATAGGCACCTACAGATTTTCTTTGGTAAGTTTGATTAAAAATTTTCCTGGTTTTAATAATCCTAATATTGTTATTTTAAAAAATACTTTTCAGTAAATTATATCTAAACATTTGGCTTTAATGCAAAGAGATTATCACTTTAAAAGTTGAAATAGTGCCTATGTCCAAAAGAGTTGGTCATTTTAAGAATTTAAAACAACACCATGTTGACTAATTTAGGGATATAAATAGAAAAATGTTATCTTAGTGGAGCAGAGAGACTACATGTTACTAGGCACTTGAGAGGAGTTAATTGCTACCATTGGACACTGAATTTGGTTTTCAATTTACTGGCAGCTGAGGCACAAAGGGAAGCACATTGGCTCTTGAGATATTCCTTCTGGCTAAAGAAAGTATCCAAATTTGTTTGCACAGACTTTTCTTAGAACTTAATTCAAGGGAGATTTTTTAATTATCAAAAAAATATGTGACATTGAATAATGTCTCTAACTACCAGACTCAGAACTACTGTTAAACTGAATAATGTTTATGCAGCTCCTTTATGAGAGAATATGGCTGAGGGACCTACTTTTCTGATTATCTAATTTAAGCCAAGGGTATAACTTAGAAAAGAGGAATGGATTTTTATCATAAATCAATTAGTTCTGGGCTGTCTAATACAAAAGCTACTAACCATGTGTAGCTATTTAAACTTAAATTAAATTAAATTAAATGATATTAAAACTTCAGTTCTTCAGTCATGTTAGCCACATTTCAAGTGCTCTCTAGCCACATGTGGGTAGAAGTTATCATATCAGACAGTGCAGATACGGAACATTTCCGTCATTACAGAAAGTTTTATTGGGCAGTGCTTCCCAATCTGGCTGATCTTCAGAGTCAGTGTGTCAGTTTGCACACATGGAGAGATCCATGTCCCTTAGAAGGCCCTGATTCTGTAGATCTGAGATGGTTCTTGCAAGTCTGTTATTTTAGAAGTTCCACAATTGCCTAAAGTCATCACACCAGGTTTCAGAACTAACACAATTGTTTCCTTTTCAAATATCTGCCTCTGTTAAGTGAACCGTTGGCAGATGCTAGTTTATAATTCCTATTGTACTCCAGAAATGTTTATGGAGTTGAAACTTTGAATATTTTTTTCTTAAGGTTTACTTATTTGTGATTTTTGTTTAACAGTAAGAACGGTGTACTTTAGGATGCCACATGTAAAGTTTTCAAAATTAATGTAAACATTTGAACAGATTCCTCTATTTAATTAAAGAGAAGACTAGTTTGTCCCCTTCCATAATGGCAAAGACTGTTGGAGGATAGCTAAAGGTAGTGTGTATGTGTGTATAATTTCATTTTTGAAATGTTTTGAATCCGCTCAAGCACTTGCACATTTATTATGCTTAATTCTTCCAAGTAACATCACTGGTTCTGCTGAGTTTTTCTTGAACTACATCTCAATTCTTACTCTAACTTTCTGTTGTCGCTGCCTTGGTTTCATCCTTTATCTTTTGCTAAGACCCATGGGACTCAACTACACTGAGGAACCCTGTAGGCACTTGAGGAGAACTCATAGATGACCAAGAGATGTTTTAACATTTTGAGAGAAACACAGCAACATCTGTTAGAAACCACAGATTACCAGCTTGAGGTAGTTCAGTTTCAAAATTAGATAATAATAGTGCTATATTTTTGCAAAGCTGGGTTTTTGCAATTGCTTTGATAAAAAAGCAGGTACCACCTAAAATTGTTATGTGGAACAGAAAAGGAGGGAGGCAGTGCCCAATCTTGATTCCAAGTATTGAGAAGTGGGGAGTATCCAGCAAAAGTGCTAAGTAACTGTTAGGATACATGTACTTCCTAAGTTTTTTGGGCCTAATTACTTATAAACGGAACAGTCAGGTATTTCTTTTGGCCTAAGAGATATGTGAAAAAATTACTCACACCTGAAAGCAGAAAGTTTGGGACCCTCTTATAGGCTTTTGTGATAGCCTTTTAACTCTGTTCTACCTACTTCTACTCCTTTGTCTATATCACTGCATTGGTTATCCTTCGAAATGAACCTTCCATGACTCTCTTTTGTTTGTAGGTAATTTTAATCTTTTAGTATGATACTTTTAATCTTTCAAATCTAGCCCTATTACATTTTACTAGTCTTCTTCCAGATATTCTCCTTAGGCTTCCAAAATTTTAACACATGCAGATAGCTCCTCTCAAACTTCATCTTTATTCTTTACCACCCCTGTTTTAGTTTGCTAGCTGCCAGAATGCAACACACCAGAGATGGATTGACTTTTAATAAAAGGGGATTTATTTTGTTAGTTCTTCAGAGGAAAGGCAGCTAACTTTCATCTGAGGTTCTTTCTTATGTGGGAAGACTCAGGGTAATCTCTGCTGGCCTTCTCTCCAGGCCTCTGGGTTCCAACAACTTTCCCTGCGGTGATTCCTTTCTGCATCTCCAAAGGCCTGGGCTGAGGTGTGAGTGCTGAGATGAAGTATGCCGAGCTGTTTGGGCTGTGCTACGTTGAGCTCTCTCATTTAAGCACCAGCCAATTAAGTCAAACGTCATTCATTGCAGCAGGCACACCTCCTAGCCGACTGCAGATGTAATCAGCAACAGATGAGGTTCACGTATCATTGGCTCATGTCCACAGCAACAGAACTAGGTGCCTTCACCTGGCCAAGTTGACAACTGAATCTAACTACCACAGCCCCCTACAAAATTCATTAAATTCACATGATCTCAAAGAAAATTAATTGAAATTGCATTTATTTATGTAATAAGTGAGTCTAGAAATGGAGTTTAATTTGTTCAGTTCTAATTTGAAGTGTTCTAACTTACAAGATAACCTTTTAAAAAGGTGGTTAATTCTTTTAACTTTATTTGAAATAAATTTAGGTTTACAGAAGACTTGCAAAGATAGTATATAGAGTTCTTGTATACCCTCCACCAGCTTCCTTTGAGTAAAAATACAGTAAATAAATTTACCCTTACCACTTATCAAAACTCATAATACTGTTAGCTAAATTCTAAACTTTATTCAGATTTCATCAGTTTTATTTCATCGGTTTATCCACTGTATTTGGTGTCCAGACTCCTATGACAAATACCACAAAGTGGGTAGTCTTAAACAAAAGGAATTTATTGTCTTGTGGTTTCAAAGTCCGGAAGGCTTAATTCTTCCTGGGGTCAGAATCTGTTCTGTCTGGTCATAATCCTTGGATTCCTTGGCTATGCCCGTGGTGTCATTTTCTCCTTTCTCTTTCTGGTTTCATTGACTTCCAGCTTCCAGTTCCTCCCTGTGGCTTCCTCTCTATAAGCCCTCCAGTAATAGGATTAAATCCATCCTCATTCATTTGGCCTCAACTTAACTAAAAATGACATCTTCAAAAGATCCTTTTTACACAGTGTTCAGATTCACAGGAGTGAATTAAAATTAAGAACATGTTCTTTTCTGGGGTACATAACGCAATCTTTCACATCCACTATTATCTTTTTTTTTGTTCAGGATACAGTCTAGGTGTGATAGAGTTCATGTGTTAACTTGACTAGGTTATGATGTTCAGTTTGATCAAGGAAGCAATTGGTCTGATTGTTACTGTTAGGGTATTTTGAGGCTTTAAATCATTAGGCACTTGATTACATTTATGGCTGTTTAAGCCTACATTCAACAAAGGTGATTGTCTTCAGCAGTGAGAGAAATCTCATTCAATCATTTGAAGGCCTTAAAGGGAGAACTGATTATTTCAGCATTCAGGAGAACTTCTGTGTCTACTACAGCCAGCCAGTTTGGGCAATTCATCAGAACCTTCATCAGAGTTCCAGTTTACAGTCTGTCTTATGGAATTTGGACTTGACAATCCCCGTGGTTGTGTGAGACAGTTCCTATAATAAATCTCGTAGTATTTACATATATTTGTATATATATACATACATATGCATATATATACACATGCACACAGACTAAGATTTTGGTACTGAAAGTCATTTATGAGAAACAGAATATTAAGGCTGAGGTTTCTGTGTTTTGAGGTTTTTGGAATTGGTTTTCTAATTTGATTAGATTAAAAGACACTAATGACTTTCTGTTGATGAAGGTGGCACTGATAATCCATGGTGTAAACTGGCAATAAAGACATGTAAAATATCATTATTTGATACCACCATGCAAATGCTTACGAGCTGAGTGACAGTATATTTGACACCTTAAAAGAGTTTCGTGGAGTTGAAAAGTATAGTGATATTGGCAGTTTGTTCATAAACATGCTGGATACAGTTGTCAAATAAAAGAAGGGTGTGCTCAAGGCTTCAGATTCTCAGTTCATGTGCTACATGAAGGACATGAAAGTTTCTATATATGCTCTGAAAGAAACTATTATTTCTTGTAGCTGAAGAATTGAGATTTTTGAAAACCACATCCAAAGTCTCATTGTGGGAGTGGGTGAATTACAGCATAAATTGAATTCCCCGCCATGAGGGTTTCTGCTGTTTAAGTGAGGGCATGATTGGTAAGGAATGGGGCCCTGAAAACTGGAATGAAGGCATATGGGCTGATGATGATAACGGAGACATTGAATCCCTAGATTCTGCTGAGGCTTCTTTGCCACATGTAATAAATAGTCTGTCCTGATGGATCAGCCACCAGCCCTTCAGTCTGCCCTGAGGACTCAGCAATCCTTCCTCCATCTGAAGAGATTAACTTTGCTATGCCAGAAGAACTTGTAATTGCCTCCTCTGAGGAAACAGACCTCACACCTCAGTCTGAAGAGAATAGCCCTTTGTCACCAAATGAAACTAATGGAATGCCCTCAGGTAGTTGGCTTGCAAGGCACTGCTCATTCCTCTTATGACCCTCCCCAGCCATCCCTCTTTTCCTCCAGATCTATAATTAGGCTGAAGTCCTAACAGACTCTGAAAGGTAAGGTACAGAGATCGACTCATGATCAGGTGCGCTACACTCCAAAGAAGTGAATGGTGTTTCCAATTTCTATAGGTAGAAATCAGTGGATATGTATAACAATAGTGTGGAATAATGGTGGAAGGAACATTAAGTTGGATCAGGTTGAATTTATTGATAAAGACCTACTAAGCAGGGATTCTGGATTTTATGTTATAGCTTGGGGTGGGGTGGTGCCTATAAAGGGCTCTAACAGTTTGTTCAATTGTGTGGCTGAACCATTGACCAATAGATAGCATGTATTACCTGAAGTTGAAATGCCAGAACTGTCCTGGTATAATGTAGATGAGGGGATATAAAGGCTTAGAGAGATTGGAATGTTAGAGTGTATTTTTCATGTAAGACCTACTCACTTACCTCAAGAATGCCCAGGGTCACACCTTTCACCAGGATTGTGAGGAAACAAATTTGTGCTTCATCATCTCTGAAGAGCGTTGTGGTTTCTCATCTCTGTAGGTTGGATATCACTGTGGGAAGTGCTGCCATTGAACTTGAACCTTAATTATAATAGGGATGATCGGATCCTAGATTGTCAGGAGCCACTTGTGGCAGCGCTTATTGCAAAAGACAAAGGAGGCTGTATAGCAAAGTTGTATTAGTCAGGGTTCTTTAGAGAAGCAGAATGAACAGGAGAGATGTGTAAATATGAGATTTATAAAGGTGTCTCAGACAACTATGGGAATGGAGGAGTCCAAAATCAGTAGAGTATACTGTGAAGCTGGCGACTACGATGAAGGATCTGGACAAACTCCACAGGAGAGGCTTGCTGACTGAAAAAGCAGTGAAAGAGTCTTTTCTCTCTTCTTTCTTAAAAGCCTTCAAGTGAAAAAAAGAAAAAGGGCTTCAACTGATCAGATTGTCTGATTGTGAGAGACACGCCTTGGTTGATTGCAGATGTAATCAACTGATTGATGATTTAATCAACCAGCCATGAAATATCTTTCCAGCAATGGTCAGGCCAGCAACTGGGTATAATCATTTGCCAAGTTGACACCAGAACCTAACTATCACAAGAGTCAAAGCAGTAATCAGAGTAGTCTGACTCTCAGAGACATATGGCATTAGCTGTTGATCATAGTGTACCTAGAAATGAAATAGATGCATGGTCTACTAAATTCTGACTTGGACTACATTGGCAGAAGAGTTTTAGGTCAAGTGAAAAAAAAGTCTAATCTGAATCACAAAAGCAGAGAGCATACAGCCTATAGTAGTTAGGTTCAGGTGTCAACTTGGCCAGATGATGGTGCCCAGCTGTTTAGTTGTTGTGGCCTTAAATCATCAGCATGTGAAATTGATCTATGGTTGATTACATCTGTCGTCAGTTAAGGAGTGCCTTCCACAATTAGTGAGGCTTAAAAGGAGGAGTCAGAAGAGAGGAGCTCAGACCC
Source organism: Myrmecophaga tridactyla (assembly GCA_004026745.1). Lineage (NCBI taxonomy): Eukaryota > Metazoa > Chordata > Mammalia > Pilosa > Myrmecophagidae > Myrmecophaga > Myrmecophaga tridactyla. The sequence continues at coordinate 4,534 of PVIY010041618.1, read as the reverse complement.
AAATGTTTGGAGATATAGAAAGGACCCATCTTGGAGAAGGCTGTTGGAACCCAGAAGCCAGGAGAGAAGGCCAGCAGATGTTGTCATGTGCATTCTCACGTGACAGAGAAACTAAGATGAAAGCAAACTGCCTTTCCTCAAAGAACTGTACATTTATAACTAAGTAAATCACCTTATTAAAAGCTCTCTGCTGGGCCACAATGGCTCAGCAGGCAGAGTTCTGCCTGCCAAACCAGAGACCCGGGTTTGTATCCAGGTGTCTGCCTATGCAAAAAAAAAAAGCTCCTCTGTCTCTGGTGTGTTGCATTCTGGCAGCTTTAGCAAACTAACAGATTTTGGTATTGGGAGTGGGGTACTGCTGTGTTTGCAAATACCAAACATGTTGGAATGGCTTTTAAAATGGATAAGGGGAGGTTTCTGGAAAAATTTTGAGGAGCTTGATATAGTCAGATTACTTTGAAGAGACTGTTACTAGAAATATGGACTCAAAAGATACTTCTGTTGAAGCCTTAGAGCAATGTTGTTGCAGATTGGAAGGAGGGTGACCCTTGTTTTGAAATAGCAGAAAGTTTGGCAAAATTGATTCCTGGTGCTATATGGAAGTGAGAATTTGAATGTGATGAACTGGGAAACTTGGGAAATTTCTAAGCTAAATGTGGAGGATGCAGCTTGGTTTCCTTGGAGCTTATAGTAATATACAACAGGAAAGGGATAGGCTGAGGGCTGAACTTTTGGGTGCAGAGAAACCGGAAATTGATGGTCTGGAAAATTCTGGGCTTTTAGAAAGTGAGACTCAAGAGAATAGTGCCCCACATAAGGATTTAACCAAACATGGAACCAGTCAGTCATTACAGGACAAGTGAGAATTGAAGATGGAGTTATCCAGGAAGGATTTGTGAGAGGTCCCTGTTGTCTGATGGTATGCTGGTTTGAAAGGGTTTATGTACCCTAGAAAAGGCATGTTTTAATCCTAATCAACCTTGTGAGAGCAACTATTTCTTCTAATCCCTATTCAGCACTGTATGTTGGAAACTTTAATTAGATTATCTCCATGGAGACGTGACTCAATCAAATGTGGGTATTAAAGTTGAGTTTAATGCTAAGTGGGTTTGATTAGTTTACTGGACTCCTATAAAAGAAGAAGTATTTTGGAGAAAGCTTCAGAATGCTGCAGAACCATGAAGCAGAGTCCACCAGCCAGTGACTTTTGGAGATGAAGAAGGAAAACAACTCTTGGGGAGCTTCATGAAACAAGAGTCCTGGAGAGGAAGCTAGCAGATGCTGTGTTTGCCATGTGCCTTTCCACTTGAGAGAGAAACCCTGAACTTCATTGGCCTTCTTGAATCAAGATATCTTTCCCTGAATGCCTTAGATTGGACATTTCTATAGACTTGCTTTAATTGGGACATTTTCATGGCCTTAGAACTGTAAACTAGCAAACTAGAACAGATGGCTTTGATCCCTATATGTTGCATGCAAGTTAACAAATTTTTTGCGAGACCTGTATATATGGAACCACTAAGAGTCTAAACTGAAAGAGACAGAAAAGGGACAGATTGAAGGAAGAATGGCCTCAGAGGCACAACCATGGAAGCTAAGATCTGAAGCCAAACCTTGGACCATGAGAGTGAATTCATCTGTGCATGTGGAGGGGATGAACTTGCAATGGAGGTTGAGGGTTGGCATTCTGCCTCATGTTCAGGAAGAATTCTGGTGCTCCAGGCCTTGGAGAGGGTGGAACACATTCCCTGGGAATTTGGGGAAGCCTGGCTGCCACCCCATTGTTCTGAAGGGATTGAGTGTGTGCATCAGATATTGCAGAGATTCCAGGTGCTAACCAGATGCTTGGGGAGGGTGGGGCTGGGAAAAAGGTGGTCTCCCCAACGTTCCCCAGTGTTGCAATCCTCATCCCAGTGTTTGGAAAGAACAGGGCCACTGTGTAGGCCCATGGGAAATGTGAGACTGCTGCTTTCTAAAGCCCCGAGAATGAATGACTCTCAGACTTTAAAGTCTGATGGGTTTTGCCCTGCATGTTCTCAGAATTGTTTAGGTCCGGTGAACTCTGTTTTCCTTCCAGTTTCTTCCTGTGGCAATGGGATAGGTTATTCTATGACTATTCCTCCTTTGCACATTGGAAGCAGATAACTTGCTCTAAGTTCACAGTTCCACAGCCAGAGGAAAATTTTGCTGTGGGACAGACCATGCTTGTAACTGACTTTGATGAGGTTTTGTACTATTTTTGTGTTGGTACTGTATTTGGATTGTTACTATAATGATTTAAGGCTTTTATCATATTGTAGTGAAATGAATGTATTTTGCATGTGGAAGGATTTAGTGACTGTATGCAGGACAGATGAGCATTGTTAGGTGAAAAAAATATGCCTGTTATTGGTTTCTATTTAGACATTAAGTATGGTTTAAGGTGATGTATATAATTACCAGGGTGACAGGGGGTGGGCACTATAGCAGTTAGATTCAGGTGTCATCTTGGCCAGATGATGGTACCCCGTTGTTCTGTTGCTGTGGACTTAAATCATCAGCATGTGAAATTTCTCCATGGCTGATTACATCTGTGTTCATCAAGGGGAAGTGCCTGCCACAGTCAGTGAGACTTAAAAGGGAGGAGTCAGAGGAGAGGAGACAATTTGGAGAATGGACAAGTCCCAGAGAAAGCCATTGGAACCCAGAAGCCAGGAGAGAAGGCCAGCAGATGTTGCTGTGTGCCTTCTCTTGTACAGAGAAACTGAACATCTCCGTATGGATATTTTTATATCTTACCTGTGTGTGTATGTGTGTGTGTTTGCCTTTTTGAATTATCTATTCATATCTTTTGCCCATTTTTCTATCTAGTCTTGGTCTTTTTGCATTTTTATTTTTAAGAGTTCTTTAAGCACGAGGGATTTAATTTTAGCTCTTTATCAATTATATATATATATAGCATATTTTTTCAGTCTGTTTATGACTTTTAAAAAAATATTCTCCACTATTCAAATGTTTTTTTTTTGTATACTGTAGTATATTTACCAATCTTTTTATTTATTGCATCTGGGTTTTGAGTCATAGAGAAAGGCTTTTTCTACCTTGGCTATAGAGGAATTCACACGTTTTCTAATACTTGTATGGCTTCATTTTTTAGCATTTTAAATTTTGATCTCACATTCATTTGGAGTTTGTTATATATATTGTGGATAGTATAAGTCTTTTTTTTAAAGATGTTTCAAATAGATACATTTGCTTTTTAAAAAAAGACAGCTTATGTAATTCAATGTACACTGTTTCACAAGCAAAATCAAATAGATCTGCCCTGTCCAATATGGTAGCTCCTAGCCACCTGTATACATTTTGTTTTCAGATGACACTACTGATCTTATTTTTTTCAAATTACTATCCAGTTGTACCAGTATCATTTAATAGAAAGTCAATCTTTGTCCCATCCCTTCTTTATGAATGAATGCCTTGCTTCATACTTTTGAATAAATCCATATACTAATAAGTCAACAAGTATTTAAAACATGACAATCAAAAACATGTAATAATGATGATTATATTAACAATAATGATAATTTCCATGTATTACTCTATGTATTACTACTATGTATTCTACTTTGTATTACTATTATGTATGCTATGTATTACTACCATGTGTTTACTCTATGCTAGATTAGACACTGTGGTGTATGCTTTCTATGGATTTATCTGATTTAATCCTTACAGCAGCCCTTTGAGAACAGGTATATTACTGTCCCCATTTTACGGAGGAAGAAACTTGGGCATATACAGGTGTAATGGTCAGGTTCGTGTATCAGCTTGGCCAGGTGGTGGTACTTGTTTGTCTGGTTGGGCAAGTGTTGGTCTGTCTGTTGCTATGAGGACATTTTATAGAATTAAATCATGATCATGTCGGCTGCATCCACACCTGATTCCATTTGTAATCAGCCAAGCGGAGTGTCTTCTGCCAGAAGTGATGCCTAATGTAATCACTGGAAGCCTTTTAAGGAGGATTCAGAAGAGACAGGCTCTCTTCTTGCTTCAGTCGGTGAGCCACTCCTGTGGAGTTTGTCCAGACCTTCCATCGGAATCATCAGCTTCACAGCTTGCCCTACGGATTTTGGACACTATGTTCTCATGGTTACATGAGACACTTTGATAAATTTTATATTTACAGTATTTCCTGTTGATTCTATTTCTCTAGAGAACCGTAACTAATACAACAGGTTAGATAACTTTCTCAGTATACACAGCTTATTAAGGGGTTCATAGCTGGGACTTAAACCGAGGCAGTGTAACTCTAGTGGATGCACTTCACTTTGCAAAAAGATTATATATTAAAGAATTTGCTGTAATAAATTAATTTTCTACTGATTTAAGATTGGATATATAAAATGGATCTGAATAGATTAGATTGTCTGGAAAATATACATTTCTGTAATCAGAGAAATTTGCAATTTCATAAATCATTTAAAAGTATTTTTCTCTTATTTCAAGGTTATATTGAGTTGTTTAACAGCTTTTATGTAGCAGTGAAGAACAAATT